>JAQGCO010000128.1:0-14043 GCA_034700925.1 Acrobeloides cf. buchneri Gr-Nem-00862
AAATTAGACAAACAACGGGAAATTTGTTATAAGCAAAGTGTTATTACAGGGAGACCCAATAAAGAGTGCACTTTTTGGGATTATATGTTTGCCGAAAAATTGAATTTTCTCAGATAAAAAGTTGTCTTTAACCTAATTCTTTTTTTAAAACATAGAAAAGAATATTTAAAATAAAAATTTTGACATAGAAAATTTGATTTTCTATGTTTCAGGGAAACTATTAGTTCATAAGACATTTTACCGAGAAAATACAATTTTTGGCGAACATAAAATATTAAAAAGTACACTTTTTATCGGGCTACCCTGTATAAAGCAAAGTCACACAAGCACAACAAACACATGCTATACTCTGTTTCCCACTATAAAGTAAAAAAAATGGGCATCTAGCACGTTAAGCAACGTTGGGCACATAGGTTCGAAAAAGTAAAACTTTTGATTTTCTTTTTTTGCAAAAAATGGAGCAAAAATTTTTTCTCTATCTTTTGCAAAAAAATTTTTTGAATATCAAAAGTTTTAGTCTAGTGGGAATCGAACCTGTGGACTCAACGTTGTGAACTTGCTATATCGGACGGGCAGCTTCCTTATCAACTTCACATTGACCTGCCCACTTCTTTATGCTTTACAGCTAGAAACAGTGTATATATTCATCACAAACATTAAATAAAGAGCACAACATCAAAATTGGGGAAATTTTTTAGTTAAAGCATGACAATGGGGTGTGAAAATTTCAAAAAAGTAAAGCATCCGACCTTTTTTCCTTCCCACAAGGCGCAGCGACTTTTTTAAGCGGTTGAATTTGGGAGAAGAATAATGAAGTGCAATGTCGAAGTGGGGTCCGTGGACCCCCTCCCAATTCAGAGAAAGGAATAAATTTATCTAATTATTGTTTTGCCCAAAATTTTAATTTCAACCAAAATTCGTATTTTTTCAACAAAAATGCTAAAATATTTTCACTAAAAATGCCATTTTTCATCAAAAATTTTGCTCAAAAATGCGATTATTTTAATAAAAATACAATTATTTTTTACCAAAATTCTCAAAAATGGACCCCTGCCCTTGGGATGGGGTGGAATTTCTTGAAATTTTCTACCCCATAAGGAAAAATAGAAGTTCTTTTTCAAATATCCATATTTTTTCATATGTTAAAGTATTAGAATTTTTTAAAATTAGACAAAACATATAAATTAGAACGAATGAAATTTGCATAAAAATTCAAAATCATAATTACCAGTAGCAAGAGAGAAACAGGCTTTCTTATCCATATACTTTACTTACCAAAATCGATCTTGTTGCTGCAAGACAAGTTTTTTTTCAAGAAAAATTTTAACAAATTTTTAAATATGCAACTTTTTGCGCAAAATTTCGAATTTTTTAATTGATTAAATCTCACCTTACTGTCGCCTTCTGAATCGCTTGATGACGAGGAGCTTTCTTTTTTCTCATTTTTGACTTCAACATCTAAAAAAATATATTAAATTTTTTGGATGAAATCAAATCCTTATGTAATAGAATCAAGTCCCCTAACCGATTTTTAGAGGCTTGAGGGAGTTGGAATAAAAAAATGCATTTTTCTTAATTTTTTTCGTAAAATTAATGAAATTTCACTTTTTGTGGGGGGGAGGTCTTTGAGCTTAAGCCTGATTAGGCCCCCTATCTAGCCCGGATAAAGCCCTGTGAATATTTTTTACCTTCAACTTCATATTTCAACAGATCTGGTTGTTGATCTTTAATAATTTTCATAATACGTTCCTTGGTGGTACCATCCTCTTTTAAACTGGCTTCATCACACGGGAGTTGATCTTCGGCTAAAATTTCAGGTGGCTGACCATTTTCGGTTCGTCGGGCTGCCATAAAATCACGAATCATTTTCCGAGTTTTGTCTTCTACCTAAAATTTTTTTAATAGGATTTGTTTAAACCTTCTTACCTTGACAACTAGCTTCTTATCACCTAATGGGTAATCATTTAAGACTCTTAAAGCTCTCATTGTCCCTTCAGGGTGTTCAAATTCACAAAAACCAAAAGCTTGGAATTTTCCATTTGATCCTTGAATACGCTTCCAGTTTTCCACGGAACCACATTGCTATAAAATTTATAAATTATGGAAGGAAGCTCAACCAAAAGCCCAAACCCGGCAGATCCATATCAGCTAAACTGGATCCAGATCCATATATGAATAGCTAGTTAACTAATTTTGGAAACTGTGAATGGTGGATTGGCTCATGTTTTTGCCAACTTTTTCGTGGGGGCGTACCCAATTTTGAGGCAGTTCAAGAGAAACTTAAATAAGCAAAAAAACTACAAACACATGGAAAGCGAACCCTGAACTTTTCGACTAAAGAACAATAATCTATCCAACTGCGCTACACGAGACTTAACCCTGAATCTTTGTAGTAAAGAACAAGACTATCCAACTGCGCTATGCGGATAAAACTTTAAAAACTTACATTGAGTATACTCTTCAACACCTCATTATCAACTTTATCTGTGATGTTTCCAACAAAAACTGTAGTTAGCGGAGGAGCACCATTGAGACCCTACAATTTTAAATCTACTTTATATTTTTAAAAATTAAGCTCACCGGACTGTTTGGACTAGCTGCTAAGACTGTAGCTGGACGAACTATAGTGATTGTAGGTCGAGCTATGGGTGTTGGAGTTGGGTTTGTGAAAAATTGATAAGTTGCTGGCCGGGTAACATTTGGAGTTGGAAGCAGACCCACTAAAATGAAACAAGTTTAAAATTTGCATAGAATTGATCGGGATGGGAGGGGGAGTTCCAGGACTTTTCGAAACGGATATTTTGAAATTTTTTTCTTTTGTCTCGAATAACTGATTGTATATAAAAGTTAGAGCGTTTCGAAAATTCCGTTAGGCAATCTCTCATCATAGGATTGTCCTTTATAACGTTATGGGCCGTTTCTAGAAACAACCTAAGCAGGTCGATGGGACCTGAGTGGGCCACCGCGGTCCGCTCGGACCCCTGCGTCAGATCGGGTTGTTCCTGAAACCGTGCCCATGGTAAAACAAGCTCAACCAGAGGCGGTATCCCGAACTCGTGATTCACTAGCTATTTTTTTACAGCCATAGTCCTCATATGTTTGATCTTCAATAAAATGAGCAGTATAGTAGTTCGAGAAGTCCTAGATCTGAAGGGGCAAATTTATTAACCTAGATGGATAGTCTGGTCTATGAGAAATTTTACTCATCTTTAAAATTTTTTCAAAAACTAACTTTTCAAAAAGAATAAATTATTGGGATTCATCCCCAACATATAATTTCATAGATTTTAATCTTGCACTTAAAACAAAAGGTTAACTAGGCAATTCAACAAGTTAAACTGTTATTAGCTATCTCATGGAATAAAGCCAACAACTAAAAACAAAGACGGCTGCCGAGAAGCTGACTTGAGGGATGAAAAATCAATAAGTTTTCCCAAGTCCGCTTTTTATTAACGTCTCCGAACCTTATGCCATTTTCCGCCCCGTTATATAACGACATGTGCAATCAGAAACATGTCACCCCAATAACTTATTCCATTTGAAAAATTAGTGTTTGCAAGGAAATTGAATTATGGTGGGGATGGAGATTGGACTTATGGAATAATAAGTTTAAGAATTTTTGGAATTTTAACATATGATTTGTACGTACCTCTTGGAGCTGCCGATGAAAATGCCACAGCTCCTGGTGCTCTAGCTCGAAATGCAGAAAAATCCATATTACACCATTCAATCAAAATAAAGCTTATTGTATAGTTTCTAAAAAAACTAGTTTTATTTTTACGATTTAAAATATCTTCATTTTACAACATTCAAATTAATTGTTGTGACCTATAAAAAATCGAAAAATGATCCAAGCTTAAAAAATATAAAAAAATTAATATTTTTTCATAAATTACAATCGATTTGTTTCATTTCAACTTTTTTTGTTGTATACATGTTCAATATCTTTTGCCTGAATTTCGCTTTAGAAATTAGACACATTCAAAAGGTTGTCTAGAAAGTACAGCCCAAAAAGAAAACTCGTGCATTTCATAAAAAAGATAGATGAAACGTTGAGAAATTTTAGACTAGAATTTTTTATTTTTGTAACTTTGAAAATCTCCATTATTTAAATGGTTCGGATTCTTTTTTTAAACGGCAAAATTTGGCAAGTGATCGAATTCATCCCATCGACGTTTAAAAAGACGATTTTTTAAAGGGGGTGCATACCCAGTACGCTTCTCGAAAAAAATTTTCTCCAATCTGGCTGATTTTTGGTACTTGGAGGTTTTCGGGCACGAGAAATCGATTGGCGCAAGTCCTGAGTTCTGACAAAATTTTCATGACCCCTTATCGGGGTACCCCATGTTCGAAAACCCCCAAGTACCAAAAATCAGCCAATTTGGAGAAACAAATTTTTTCGAGAAGCGTACTGGGCGTGCACCCCCTTTAAGGATTTATTGTGACAAAATCTTGAAATCTTTCACGGATTATTTTTTTCACGAAAATTGTTTTGGAACAATTGTGCACTGATCAGTGCAGTTCGCCCCCCCAAAATGTTTGATTTATGCGAATTTGGGGGGGGGCTGGACTGCACTGATTAGTGCACTTCGCCCCCCCCCAAATTTTTTGGGGGCCGAAGTGCATAAGTTCCAAAAATTCATCCGTACGTTTCTTTTTCACTTCGAAAAAAAGTTGAATTTTAGGCGGTGAGACACTTGCGGACGGAACATTTGTGACGAAACGTTTGAAAAAATTTAAAAAAATTATCGGCTTCGCAAAATTCCCGTCCGCAAATGTCCGCCCGCAAGTGTCTCACCGCCGAATTTTATTGGGTTGATGTAAAAGTTCTCGGCACGGCTGCCCAAAACGTGCAAAAAGTGGAGACTCCCTCAAAATGCTATAAAAGCGGGTAAAAAATGGGTACTTATGCACTATCCCCCTTTTTTTGGGTGCCCCATTTTTTGCACACTTTGGTTAGCCGTGCTTGGACTTCACTTTTCACCTTTGAAGATGAGAAATGAAAAGTGAAGTCTGAGAATTTTTGGATCAACCCAATAGAATGTCCAACATATAGTTTCAATAAACAGAAAAGCAATAAAAAATTGTATAGTTTACGAACCGTAAAAAAACACGCAAAAACTGTTTTGCTTCAAGTTTTTGCTCGATCAATAGGTAAATTTTGAAATAATGCAAACGATTGATACAAAAATTATCCAATGAATTTTTATAGCTTTGTTTCCTTTTGACGTAAATTTTTGTGTACATTTTCATAATCGGAAACATTTTCGATATCTTTTTGTATTTATATTTTTTGAGTCATCTTTATTTTTCATTTTAGTTCAATTCTCAAGGATGTCTTGCAACGTATTCAATCGTGCTCTTTATTCTCTAGAAATCGATACAAAAGCTATTCAAGCTCTCAAAGAATTACCAGAGGATTCTTACTATTTTCAAGTCAATGGAACACCCGTTTATAAAATCGAAGAATTGAAACCGAATCAACCGTTTCAAATTCATTTTCGTTTGTGTGGAGGAAAAGGAGGCATGGATTTTGAACCCATTTTTTCGGCTGTAGGATGTTTTGACACAAAATTTCGAAAAGTTATTTTCGACGGAAAGTTTCGAAAGATATGTTTTGAAAGGTTATTTTCGAAAAGTTATTTTTGAAAGGTAACATTCGAAAAATTTTTTTCGAAACGGACACTCGAAAAGTGTCGAAGGTATATCTCCACTTGTCGAAATCAGTTTCTAAAGTAACCTTTCGAAATGTCCGTTTCGAAAGAATCTTTCGAAATGTCCATTTCGGAAATAGCTTTTCGAAATGTCTGATTTGAATATAACTTTTCGAAATGTCCGTGTCGAAATTAATTTTCACAGCCATTTCTGCCGAAACATTCTACAGCCATTTTTCAACACCTGTTTTTCAGGTTTTGGCTCCTTGCTTAAATCTTTCCGCATTCATCGCTCAACAAACCAATTGATGTGTCGAAATTTGAGTGGTCGTCGCTTATGCGATGTCAAAGAAGAAGAACGCCTGCGAAAGTGGATTTCCAAAACAGCTGAACGTGAGAAGGAAAAGCAGCGTAAGAAGTAGGCATTAAAAATTTTTTAGTCATAACAACTAAATTTCCGTCTTTAGGAAAGAGAAGTACGAAAAGTTGAAAAATGGCAATCGTACAAAGCACGAATTTTCCGATCCCGAATATCTGCGTAAACGTGATATGGTGTTGGATGAAACTGAGGATGCAGTGGAAGCCGGAATTTCCGTGTTGAAAGAAGCACCTTCAGATGAACCTGGACCGTCGTCATCAAAGCCGATAGAAGATATGGAAGATTCCAGCTCGGACAGTGATTCTGATTTCGATTTGAATGGTGAAGTTCCGCTCAAAAAGCGCAAAGTTGCTCCAGTTGCTTACGATTTGCCAGAAAAGGTGCGAAAATTAAATTTTGTTCAAAATAATTTTCTGAATTGAACGTTTTTAAAACGAAAATTTGGCAGACGATTTTTCTGCTAAAATTTACAAACAATTTTTTAGAAGCCAAAAATTGCCGAGAGTTTGGAACTTGAACCACCGATTAACCAAGAAACGCCAGTCGAAAAGAAGACTTTATCCGCCGCTTCAGCTGGCAAGAAATTCCAACTCATTGTGAAAAATGTTAAGAAAGATGAAGAGCCGGCTAAGAAGAAACAAGTTGAAAAGGAAAAAGCACCATCTCCACCTAAAGACTTTCCACCAGTCAATTTGGACTCGTACAATTCGGTCTCTGAACTTGAAGCTCTTGGTTTGGATCACTTAAAACATGCGTTGGAAGCACGTTGTTTGAAATGTGGTGGAAATCTTCAAGAAAGAGCGTCGCGGTTGTTTTCTGTCAAAGGCCTAGCTCCAGAAGAATACCCTAAAAATATCAAGGCTCCGATTAAAAAGAAGTAGACATATCTGTGCTATATATTTTGTTTATCTTATTTTTTGTCATTTAAATGTATTTGTTCTTTGAAAAAAGTTTGTGTCGTTTTTTCGTCATTCTGAAAAATTAAAATGTCTTTTCGAACTTTATGTTTTATATAATAAATAAAAATGCTTTTGGCTGTTATTCTCGTATTACTGGTTTCAAACCATTGGGTATTTTTTATACTTTTTTATGTTATCATTTACAATTGTTATGTTGAGCCCGGAGCAGCTAAAATAACTGAATCACGTTTTTCAGCCGCGAAACCCCCCTAGAACTCAAAATCAGCAAAATGTAATGTTGGAGAACACGATTTGAGCTGCTCCTAGCTAATGCAGTACTATTCAGTCAGGAGAACCCCACCCCAAAAATTGTCGAAAATACCCTTATAGTGGTATTTTTATGCGTAGAATTCAAAAATCGCATTAAAATGTTTAGCTTCCTTCATCATGTTTTTTCCAGCCTTAGCCCAGATCTATTGATCTTGTTTCGAGTAAGATCACAAGGGGACCATTATGATTTTTTTCGACTTCTAAAAATTTTAGTGAGACCCCCTAAAATTTTATCCCCGGGGGATAATTACTCTATTTACCCTCCCTCTGGGTATGGCACTGCTCCTGGCTCAACTTGATCGATTTCTGTTGGTCTAAAGTTATGCCGACTTCAAACTTTTTCCTCTTGAAACACGTGCATTTTTAGTTTAAAAATGGGCAAAAAGAGCAAGTCTAAAACTACAAAGGCGATTAATCATGAGCCCGTTGTTATTCATGAGATAGACGAAGATATTGACCAGGATGAACCAGAACTAAAAGAGGATATTAAAGGAGAAGGCACTTCTGAAATTGTAGTCGATGAATTGAGTGGGATTAAATTTGATATTAAATCTCAGGTTGGAGTAATTTTTTTGTGCTAGTGCTCCAAAAAATTTATTTTGGACAAAATTGAAAAACAGATTTTTTAGTGCAACCTAGTACTAAATTTTGCAATTTTCTTCTAATACGCAATTTTTTAAGGGTCGTGTTGCTATAAAAGCTCTTCAAAAATACCAAAAAGAACAGCAAAAGAAGACGCTTTTTCCAGAAATGGAAGATAGTGTTTTTCTTGTGGTTAAGTATAAGAAACCGGCTATGAAAACATCTTCTAAAAGGAGACGATTTATGTAGGTGTTTGGCCTTTTTGAAGCGAAAATGATTTTTTTTGTAGTGATCTACCACATTCAGATCGAAATCCGGACAATACATCTTTGTGTTTGATACTACCAGATTTGGACCGCTCGAAAGCGGCGATGACTGATCCGGATGTTGAGAAACAAGCGAATGAGTGGAAAGAGCTGCTTCGTGAAAAATACAATGTTACGGCGAAAGAGGTTACTAAGGTAGTCTTTTAAGACATCTCTAATTAAAATTTAGCTCAAGATCGATTTTTGAGCTAAATTTTTTGCCCAAAATTTTAGCTCAAATTCAGCTTGAAGTCAATTTTTAAAAATAAAAATCTAAGGTCTAAAATTCATCTCACAATAAATTTGTTGAGCTGAATTTTGGACCTAAACTTTAGAACAGTTTAAAACTTTTATCGCTTTTCCAGATCTACACAATGCGCCAAATCGAACGTGAAATTTTAACGGAAGCTGACAAATACAAATTGTCAAACACCTATGATATTTTTATGGTGGACTCCAGCCTTCGAAAAGTTGCACTTTGGCGACTTGGTGGATGTTTTCAGAAAGTTTCGAAGTGAGCTGAATTTTGGGATTTTTGATGCTAATTGTGCATATTTTTTTAGAATGCCTTTGCCTATTAATCCGAACCGACCAAATGTGACCGAGCAAATTAAAATGGCTTATAGTCGAATTTCTATGGATGTGCAACCTCTGATTAACACAGTGTATGAAGATAAAAATTTGCATAAAAACGATTTTTGGTTACAAATCCGTTTACAAATTCAAATTTTCAGTTCAAATTTTTATTTTAAAAATTAAAAAGGACAGCCAATTTTTTCAGATCCCTCCGTTTCGGCAATCTCAACCAGCCCATCTCTCATTTGGCTGAAAATTTGAGTGAAGTCATCAATCGAGCCATAGAATTTTGTCCCGGTGGAGTGGAAAATATCAGAGCTTGTTATATCCAAACAAATCGATGTGAAATTTCACTTCCGATTTATGTTGATTTTGGTATGTCGCTATCAAAAAAGGTTTCGATTTTTGACCCAATTTTTAAGTCAAAAATCAATTTGGTGCTATAAAAGTACATTTTTTGATACTATATCCTCTTTTTTTAGGCTCAGCAAACAAGGTTAACGTAGAAAAATCGAGAAAGCGGAAATACAAGCCACTAGTTGACGAGCTTAATACACTTCCAGAAAATGTGAAAGTATCAGTTCGGGCTGATGGAAAAGTCTATGCTATTAACGAAAACCTGAAGAAAATGAAATTGACAAAACGAGAACCAAAGGTGGAAAAATCCGAAGCTGATTGAGTTGTTTTAATGAAATTATATTTTTGTTATTTGTTACTTGTTATGGTTAAATAAAAGATTTTATTTATCGTCAAGAAATATTTTTATATTTGTGTAGCTTGCAAATTTTTTATTATATCTGTTATGGCGAAAAGTTTCTCAACTGTACAATTGAATTCAATTTTATTTTACCGTAAGTTTTTAGAATAAAACTAGCTTAACTTGTATTGTCATAGAAACTGTCATGCAAGAAACGATCCTGAAACTTTAAATGAGATAAAGGCTATTTGCCAACGAAACTATTTTTCTGCTCAAAATCATGGTGTTTGGACAAGGGCAAAAATTTGAAGGCCCAGAAAACTATGGTCGAATTTTAATTTTTGTCATTTTATCCTTGATCATTTTCGCCTTTATTTTGTGGTTCTATTGGGACTCACTATTCGACATTATGAGAGAAAAATTTTCAAGAAGACGAACTCGAAATACTCAAAAAGAACAAGAATGTTTATGAATAAAATCAAAGTAACTTATATTTATAAAATAATTACAGGGTGAGTAAAAAAACCGTAGTTGCGTTTTTTGGCGAAAATTTTTTTCAAAAATCACCTATAAGGGGTATTTTCATACGAGAAATCGATTGCGCGCATAAAAAACCCCTTATAGGTGATTTTTGAAAAAAAAATTTCGCCAAAAAACGTAACTACGGTTTTCTTACTCATCCTGTATATATAAATAAAGTTCTAATATTTTGCAACAAAATGTATAAAAATTTACACAAAAGTATCCATAGAAAAATTTTCAGTTTTTCGATGACAGGAAGAGGGACAAATTGCCCCCCTCTTCCCAGCTACGTGTCTGCTTGGAGATTCAGTAGAATACTAGCTCTAAAAAAGGCATTTGTGAATTATCTATATATTCCCGGCAGTCTATCTTTTAATCTTTTTCTATCTTTTATATTTGTGCAGCATGTAAATATTTTTTTATATCTGTTAATGCAAAAAGTTTCTCAACTGAATTCAATTTTATTTTACCGCAAGTTTTTAGAATAAAACTAGCTTAACTTGTGTTGTCATAGAAACTGTCATGCAAGAAACGATCCTGAAACTTTAAGCGAGATAAAGGCTATTTGTTTTGCCAATAAAACTATTTCTGGTCAAAATCATGGTGTTTGGACAATGGCAAAAATTTGAAGGCTCAGAAAACTATGGTCGAGTTTTAATTTTTGTTGCTTTATTCTTGATCGTTTTCGCCTTTATTCTGTGGTTCTATTGGGACTCACTACTCGACATTATGAGAGAAAAATTTTCAAGAAGACGAACTCGAAATACTCAAAAAGAGCAAGAAGAAGGTTTATGAATAAAATCAAAGTAACTTGTATTTATAAAGTAATTATATGTAAATAAAGTTCTGATATTTTACAACAAAATGTATAAAAATTTACACAAAAGTATCACTAGAAAAATTTTTAATTTTTCGACGACGGAGAGGGACCAATTGCCCCCCCCCCCAGCTACATGTCTGCTTGGAGATTAGTAGAGTACTAGCTCTAAAAAAAGGCATTTTTGAATTTTATATATTTATATATTCCCGGCAGTCTATATTTTATTTCATTTATCGCTTTCGCTTCTATTTCACTAGTCAAAATTTTTTCGTGTCGTCGCTAATAACTGGAAAATACATAGGTGTGCATGTCGTTCTTGTGTGTCTTTGAAATCGCTTCGCTCTATCGATTCGTTCTATTCAACTGCCATCGCTGGCTGCATTTGTTCGTCCGACTCGTTTCGTTTGGGTCGCATTCGCAATACCCAGTTTTCAATTGGCTTTGCGAAAAGATTAATAGTACGCTATTTTATTCAAGAAAAATGTATAGGCTATAGAAAGTTTTGTATTCAGTTTTATTGTATAATATTTTTTATGTTTTTATGCTTTTAAAAATTTTTTATACACAAAATTTTAGAAAAATTTAAAAAATGTCTTTGCATACCTTACATTCCAAAGAAATTTCCTTGCATACCTTACATGCCAAAAAAGTTAAACCTTATTGGACGAATGAAGATAAGCTAAAACTTATTGCTCTGGCCCAAGAAAGACCTGTTTTATGGAATACTTATTATCCATATTATCGCGAATTGAACCAAAGAAGAACTGCTTTGGAAGAAATCAAAAATGCTTTAGGCGATAAATTCTGTGGTAAATTAAAAATTGTTAAAAATCCACAAGTTTTTTAGTCGACGAAGTCAACTCACAATGGCGAAATTTAAAAGATGTTTTTTATAAGAAAAAAGCTCATCATGACCTTAAAATAGCAGCGGAGGAGGAAATTACTGAGCCAACTTGGAAATATTGGCAGCCATTAATTTTTTTGAGTGCTTGTGCGGATGAACGAACGAGAATTTTGAGAAGGAAAGGCAAAAGGTATGTTAAAAAAAGATCTTAGAAAACTCAAATGGACAATTTTTGTTTTGTAATTTCACATTTTTCAGCATGGTTCAACATGAGTCAAGTGTATTGAATTTGGAGCTAAATTCAGAAAAATCCTATCAGGAATTAATTTTATTGGACAATGATATGGAAGATAGTGAAAGAGGGAATGAAAGTGTGAATGAAGATAATAATAATAAAGAGTTGAAAGCGGAAGAAATTTCGGAATTTACGGTATGAGAAGCTATTGTGGATCAGGAGGGTCACCTCAGGGTCAAGAATCGAAAAAATATTTGTTTTAATTTTTTTTAAATGGCATATTTAGTGGTAATTTTATGCGAAAAATTGATTGCGCGCATTCCCGAAGCGTGAAAATAGCCATGTTATGATAATTTTTGGTTAAAAAATGAAATTTTTTTTATTGAAAAATGGTCATTTTCAAATCAGGGAAAAACATCTTGTCCCCCCCCCTCCCTCCTCCCCCGGGGAGGGCAAGGAGAAGGAAGCCTCTCTTCTCCCTCCCCACTCAAGAAGAAAAATTTTCTGAAACGGTAGAGTGTAGCCACTTGGCCACACCACTGTACGTACCTGAACGAACTACAGAATATTTTTTAGGGCTCTGACTCCATACACAGTCCAAATATCTCTTCAACTCCAGATGAAGCTCATCCAAGTTTAGCCTTCTTCGGAAAACCGCTAAATACCAGCATTCGAAAACCCAAACGTCCTCATCCAACAACTTCCACAAATCCACAAAATTCAACAATAGCAGTGACTACCGTCTCATTCCCCAGCCCTACTACACTAACTCCGAATGAGCTGATTTCAATTTCTGCATCTAGTGCATCCTCTCAACAACAAGTTGATCCTTCTGGAAATTCAGAAATGAGATCTATTGCGTTGGTGCTAGATAGTCTGAGGACAAATACAAACAAGAGCAGAGTTGAAATGAAAAATTCTCAAGAACCAGAAGTGGTGGAATCAAAACGAAAACCTGAACCAGCAGAGGTGCTTAAAAATGGCAGTGATCGATTCAAATTTTTTGGTAATTCATTTTTTTGGTACTAGTATGAACTGGAGATCCACTCAAAAAAGTTTCAATTGTTCACAAAAAATCTTTTTTATCATCAAAAATTGCCATTTTCTGAGAATTTTCAATTTAAAAACGGCAATTTTGAGCTGAAAGGTCATAGAAAATGAAAATTTTTTGAAAAAAAGGAAATTTGTGGTCTGGTACCGTGGGGGCACAAGGGGGGGGGGTGCTGCATCTCCTCAATTCATCGTATTGAGAAAAATTTCTTTAGAAAAATGAGTAACCAATTCGTATTTTTGGTCAAAAATGTTCAACTTGGTCCCAACCAAGTCATATTTGAGGACCCAGTACCCCCCCCCCCTTGTTCACCTATGGCTGGGGCCCCCAGATCATACTACACGATGCACCAAAATGCCGAAAAAGTACAGGCAAGGAGCAAAATTGAAAAAAATTTCGCCAATCGATTCAGCTCACCGAGCGTTTCAAAACGAGTATTTGGTGTGCCGTGACTAGTATTCATTTTTTGAAAAAATAGGAAAAATTTTTTTTAAGGTGCCTATGTCGAATCTGCCGTGAGAGATATTTATCAACAATCTCCTATTCAAGCTAATATATTACAGCAGAGTATATATTCGCTAATATCTCAGAATCAATTTGAATTAATGAATAGAAATTTATGATGACTTATTTTTGTTTATACTGCCATATCTGTGATAAAAAAAGTTGTTATAAAATCTAATTTTTCAGAAAGATAAAAAATTTCGAGCTCTATAGTCAAGTGGCTAGGATGTCGGTTTTTCATTTTATAGGTGCGGGTTCGATCTCACTGGGTCAATTTAAAAAAAATTAATGTATTTAAAGAAATTTTTTTATCATATCAATTTCCGCGCCAGGTTCAAAATTTTTGCAATCCTTAGTCAAGTGATTAGGACACCAAACACTTGCACTAAAGGGACAGGTTCGATCCTTCTCAAAGCAATTTCATTTTGCTCCATTCAAAATTGAAGAAAAATTTTGCATATGGGTATTTTTATGCGAGGAATACGAAGGTGATATTATTTTTCATAGCTTTTTTCTAATTTTTTAATGGAAAAAAATATCACCAAAGTGTTTCTCGCATAAATAACCCCGCACACCATGGTCAAAAATAGTTGACAGGAAATTTTTAAAAAACGAATGGTAGAACGCTAGAATAAATTGTCCTGA
>JAQGCO010000129.1:0-14021 GCA_034700925.1 Acrobeloides cf. buchneri Gr-Nem-00862
ATCCCGCTTCGAATTTAAAGTTGTCTAAATTCCATGAAAATTTTTGCATATCTCTATTTTGGCTTTGGAATTTGGACAACTTTAAATTCGAAGCGGGATTCGAACCCAAGCCTATAAACTACAAGTCTATCACTTTAGCCACTCGGCCATGGATCAAACCCACAAAACCCCATGATATGGTATTGTTTTGAAGCGCTCGGCGAGCTGAGTCAATTGGCAACATCTTTTTTATTTTTACCCTTCCTCCCACTGTTTTCCTCTTTGGTGCGCTGTGCACTGTTCAGCTCAACAAAAAGTTGAATTTTGAAATGCTCAATCAATCGTTTCAATGATAAACTTTTGATTGAATCAGGTAAAATTTGTATAGTACCATCAATTGATTTTGGCCACTGTCATTGAATCTTTTTTGCCATTATCCATTTATAACACATCCTTTTAGCCATCAATGAACGAGGTGAAAAAATCTCCGGTGAAATGCCACATACCCAATTCCTCCACTGGCTAAACCTAAACGAAAACAAGATAACCCCAATCCTCAAATTCGAGGAAAAATTCCGAAAAGAAATCTATGAACTGAAACGCCGACCTGGCTATGTGATCAAAGTTATTATCATCAAAAATTTCGAAGACAAAATTCTCGGTGTGAAGTTGAAAGTGGATGATTTAAAAGAGAGAGTTTCATATAAAAGTCTAAAAATGGAGACAAGTCAAGAAAATCGAGTAAATGAGGATGTCGGAGGCGAGCATTGGAATCCTGCGTGGTGTTCTATTTTGTAATAGATTAGGATTTTTTGAATGTGTATTATTGGTTGTATTATATAGGATTCGTCTATAAATTATTTGTAAAGAAAAAAATTATGGGATAGGATAAAGGTAAAAAATTGGACACCCACAAACTACAAATGAATTTCTAACTTTAAGAAAAACATTTATACAGAGCGTTCATTTTGGTATGCAACATCAGAATTCAAGATACATGCATTTTAATTTTTCGTCGTAAAATTTACTTTTAGAAAAAGGACAAGCACTTTTTCTTACAAGTTTATCCAAACAAAATGATAAAACCAAACGTTATTTGACACAAATTTTAATCAACAACATAGTTTCCATCATGAGCAATTATATTCTGCCAAATTAAGGGCAATATATCGATGGCATTTTCATAGAAGCTCGTTTCTTTTTATGCAAACCAATTCTCTAAAAATTTAGTAACTTTATCGATGTTGGCGAAATTTTGTCCATCGAGATCATGGGCCAAAGATCGGAATAGTGCAAAATCAAGTGGATCTTTATCCGAACTATAAGGAGCGTGAGGGAGCTTATTCCAATTAAGATCAAAGTGAGGTCTAGCTCGGTCATGCAATAGCCATAATTGATTTCGAGTTGACTACTTTTTGAATGGACGATTTTTTAATTTTTCTTCAACACGATTCAAAATTCCACTTTTGGCCATACTTTCCCAAACTCTTTCATATGAGTCAAATAAATGTGCAATAATTTTACACAGTAATAATGTAAACATGTTCGCCTTGTGTAATAAAAAAAATAAACCGACAAAAAAATATGTGCATAAAACGGAGGCTGTCACCCTTTTATGTACAACACCGGTTCATTTGCTGTATATTATTTAGGCTAAATTTGTATTTATCCTCATAAAAAATCTAACAACTACAATCATTGCAACAAAAATAATTAGTCTACCCGTAAAAAAACAACAAATACAGGGTGGGCTTAAATAACGTGGTACCCTCCATATCGAACAGCTTCCCATGAGTTTTGTTTGGATGCAAAGTTTTTGGGGATAATTTCATGCGAGGAATCGATTGCGCGCATTTTTGAAGCATGAAAAATTTCCCTGATTCAGATGATTTCGCTTTAAAACACCCATCCCTTCCATGAATCAGTGTGAAGGGAACTATTTTGATTTTTTTTTTAAAAAAGGAGATAATAAAATCGCTTGAATCAATCAAAGAAATTTTAGAGCTCTTTCCCCTAGGGAGACGCGGATTCCAAAAACTGATACTTTTTTGAAGAAAATTTTATGAAACAATATCCTCTAGGGGTAATTTCCTACGAGGAACACGTTGGCAATGTTATTTTGTAGCTATAATTCATAAAAATCGAGGATCAACAAAACAAAATCCATAAGATTACTTCAAAAAAGTTTCAGTTTTTGGAATCCTGTTGATTGCATCTCCCCAGGAAGAAGAGCTCCGAAATTTTTCATGCTTCGAAAATGCACACAATCGATTCTTCGCATAAAATTATCCTCGGATGATGGTTTTTATAAAAGAATCCAAAATAGCTCCCTTTACCCATATTCTTGGAAGGGGTGAGTATTTTAAACTTTTTTAACTGAATCATAGTCAGGGAAATTTTTTCCATGCTTCGAAAATGTGCGCAATCGATTCCTCGCATAAAATTACCCCTCTCCCGAAAACTTTGCATCAAAACAAAACTCATGGGAAACTGTTAGATATAAAAGGGCACGTTATTTAAGCCCACCCTGTATACTCCATTTCCCGCTCAAATACAAAAAAGGTGGCGTTGACTTCATTGTCGTTGATTGCCAGACCGTCCGATCTAGTAAGTTAAAGGACCAGTCCACTTTTGGGGAGTTTATGCCATGTGATAGAGCACAAAATTTGGGGAATTTTTTCAACAAAAAATGCTCCAAATTTTGTGTTCTATCATATGGCATCAATTCCCCAAAAGTGGACTGGAGCTTTAAGCAACGTTGGGCCCACTGATTCGATCCCCGCTAGGGTCAAAACTTTTGAATTTCAAAACATAAATTTTTGATTTTCTAGGAGCAAAAAATTTATGTTTCTAGAAAATTACAAAATTTTGTTGGAATTCGACCCTAGCGGGGCTCGAACCAGCGGTTTAACTTGCCAGATCAGTTCGTCTGGCAATCAACGACCAACGAAATCAGCGCCAACATTTTGTATTTGAGCGGGGAACAGGAGTTAACAATAACAATTATTAATTGAAATTTAAAAATTTAAGATTTCTAAGGTTTTTCCATTTTTCAAATTTCAATTGGGTCTATTCTTTAAAAAATGTACAGCTTGGACTTCGTTAAAAATATCTCTAAAATATTTTCTTTGTGTAGACATATATAACTTTCCAAAATCCTTTCCAATTTTCTTCATCAACAAAATACTATCAAGGACTTCAATAAATTCACTTTTGTTAAATTTCTGATTCTTTATGAGTTGTACTATCATTTTTTGAGCTTGTTCGATCTCTAATTTTTCTAGCGATAAGTTATACAATTCACAATTGGCCAGATTGACTTGTTTAGCAATATCTAATGTCTTTTGGAGAGATATTAAACTAGAATATGAAATTTTTAGCTCATTTTGAGCTGCTTCTGAACAAGATTTGATGAATCGCAAAATATCTATTCTTGTATCCAACCAGCATTTAGAGATTAGTTTAAGTTTATCTTGAGCAAGAACGCCACCTTTATGATAAACAAGGAGCTCTTTATATGCTTCTAAGTAAAAATAGAAATTATTTGGACCATTATATAAGTTTTCAGCTTGGTGTTGTACAACATCTGGCATATAAGATTTATGAACAAAGAAGAAATGCGAGACTTTGTTATCAGTTTTGTTTATTATAGAGTGCACTATTTTCTTTATGTGGTCATGAGAATCAGGAGAATTTAAACTAGAATAATCAAAAAAGGTCAGAGGGCTGAAAAGCAGTGATGCAGGGATCTTCGCCCAAAATGTTTGATTTCTGCTAGTTAACTTAAAAAATGGGATTTTTTCCAAAAAAGCGCTTTTGGGCAAAAAAATTACTAAAAATTTTGGACAAAAATGACAGTTTTGGGACCCCTCCCCGCATTTTTCGAAAGTTGCCCCTCAAGGGGCAAAAAGGTGCCATCACCCACCACCACCCAGGGTGGCATCACCCAAATCACTCATCATCCACTGGGTGAATCACCCACAACCACTCATCACCCACTGTGTTGTATCACCCAATGACCTAATCACCACGGTTAATATTCAACTAGAAAATACACAACTAGAACCACTAATCGCGATTCGCCGGTTAGCGATCGAACCTTGGTCATCTACAGCCATAGTCTGCCGTGCTAACCACTACACCACACGGCCTTGATGAATGCAATCCCGATCTCGAAATCATTAGTGGTTCTAGTTGTGTATGTTCTAGTTCCTACCCGATGGTTTTAGTTGTGTATTTTCTATTTGAATATTAACCATCACCACACAGTGGTAATGGGTGATGCCACCCATTGGGTGATGGTGGGTAATAGTTGGGTCACACGTGTACAAGTGGATCTTCAAAAATCCGATCCGATTTCACGACCCATTCACCGTACGACCCCTAGGCTTAAAAAACGCTTCTAAAAATGATCGTGCTTCGCTCGAAGTTCGCGAAATGTGTTGTTCATGACTGCGTGTCATGCACGACCCCCCCCCCCCTCTCAACCCCTTGCACTAAGCACGACCCCAGGTCTTTGTTTGAAGACCCTAAAAGACCCATTGTGCATGTGTGAGTTGGGTGCTATCACCCATTTTTCGCCCCTTATTGCTCCTATATCTCGCCGCAATTTGTTCGAAGATATGGAATCCCTCTGCCCATGTATGGCACTTGCAGGGCCGTAGCCAAGGAATTTAGCAAACTATCGCAAATTGTTAGAAAAAAATTTAAAACCTATCGCAAATGTTTCAAAAACTATCGCAAAAAAATTTTTTGTTTTTAACTCTTGAAGAAACGTCCATGTGGGAGGTTTTAATAGAAAATCAACCACGTAATTTTGCGATATATCGCAAGGCAAAACATATCGCAATGCGATAGGTTGCGATATGCTGGCTACGGCCCTGGGCACTTGCTTTAACTGTATGAAGAATCCATCAATAGGACCCAGACTATTTATATAAGCTAATTCTTCTGCTTCCACTTCATCATTATATCTAATTGTGTCAATAATACAAAAATCTTGTCCAATAATTTCAAAGCTGTATAATTTAGGTCCATTTTTTAAAGTTGGATTTGACGTAAAACTGACTATATTTGACTTCATGGCTTGATCAAATGTTTCATATTGAGCATAATTTGACATCGCATTCATCAATTCTATTATGTTAATATTGTTCTCTTTCAAAACAAGAAGATTTATTGGTCTCGTACTGTTTGATTTAAGATCTTTTTCTAGTTGTATACAGTTACTTCCAGGACAAAGATCTGAACAGGTGAAATGGAGTGCATGTAAACTTGTTATTCCACAATCACAAGAAACTTGGTTATTTCTTTCCGTATAAACCATTTGATTGCATTCTTTACATGTCCAACTTCGTTTAAAGGGTATACAATCAACTCCAGGGCATGATATTAAAAATGGGTCTTCAAGCTTCGAAATTTCTCCTACATAAACCACAGGGGTTTTAGCTGTAACAAAACCCGGAATTTTAACTTTTTCCAAGAGATTCTCAATAATACACTTGCCGGAATCATATAGGGTCACGTTGATTGCGGCGCTGTCCGGTGGAAGTTCATAACAAATGCAAGACATTTTAGTTGAACGGTAAATATGCAGAAAGAGAAAAATATTGCATAAAAAATTCATGCTAATTTCGTGAAAGCATGAAAAGACACAAATCTTTTTGTTCGATTTTATCAACTCTTGGAGCTCTTGTGAATTGTTGGTAAAGATGATGTTTTCTTTGTAAAAATTTTCTAAATTAATCAGCCTTAGCAGATGGATCAAGCGAGGGCCTGAAGAGAGACCCTTTTCTGTTGAAGTTTGTGTTAGCACATTTTGTGCTAGTTGATGCGAAAACTTCGAGTGTTGAATAATTTTTCCATTTATTTTATTATAAAAATCGATTAAAAAGTTGTCCAAATTCGATGAAACGCGAGCTTTTGTAATTTCATCTAATCCAAAATATTCTTCATTTTTGAATAAACTCAACCAATTCATAGTTTGTCTTGAGGACTTGTCGTGTAAAAACTTTTTCAACTTTTCTCCAAGATATGGTAACAAAAACAACTTTTCCACCTCTTTTTTATAATTTCCTATTGTGCACTCTTGTCGATGAAATAAATTGATTAAGTGTTTGAGAAAACATAATTTTTGCATATTTATGTTGGCATCCACTTCTTCATTCTTGATTAAACAATTCATTAGGTCCACAAATTGGTAGTACTTGGGGAGGAGTCTTGAATTGTTTAAATCTGTTAATTTAATTACCCCGACAATCTGTTCTATCTCTTCAAGATTCTCATTCAAATTTTTTACTTTTTCTATTATAAAATTGATTAAATCGGTTATCACTTGCTTTTGTTTCAAATTTTCTATAGATCTTTCGGTTTTATATAATGGCCTGCTCTTGATAGAATTCAAAAATTGCTGGAATTCCAGTGCGTTTTTAGAACTCTTTGATTTGCTGCTTTCTTTTTTACTTGACTCTTCACTTGTTTCTTGACTCAATTCATCATCTCCCATTTCAATTACATAAAAACTGGAATGAGGCTTTTCATAACCCGAAATTTGACTTTTACTCTCATTTTGAAGCACATCGTGACAAGTCTCTTTTCTATAGAGCACAAAATAGGCAAAATTTTTGAGTATCTCTTGATCAAAGCCTAGCCATTCACTGAGAAAATATAGAAATTGGATAGAAAGTTCTAGAAAACCTAATGGCTCTATTACAATACAAACTGCATTTAAGGTCGGATAGTTTTGTAGTGCTTCAAAAATTTCGTGTCTTGTTTGGTTGTTTAGCTTCTCTAGCCCAGAGAATTGAACTATATTGAATTTTTTGGAAGAAGTCAAATATGTAAAAACTTTTATTGCTTCATACGAAATCGATGTCTCTTCTATAGGTCCGATGTAATTTTTTAAAGTCATAACAACGTCTTGATTACATGTCGTATTTTCTCCGAGAACAAAAATGTTGATTTCTTCATAGTTTGTCAGTTTAGGTACACCTTTAAATGAAAATAATGTATTTACAGGGTGTCCAAAAGATGACACTTTTAGTGACTTTTACATGAATTTGGACCCCGAAATTTTTTTAAATGACCCCTTACAAGGGAAGCGACGGAAGTGCCTGTTGTGTTCCTCGGGCACTCGGATTCTCGTCTAACGATTCAATCTTAGCGCTCGAGGCACAATATATAAGTTTATTGGGTTTTATTCGCGTATTAGTTAATCTGACAATTTACCTTAACTAGACTTAAGTACAATGCACGTACGATTGGAATAAAAAGACTATGTAAAACAATATAAGTTAGCCTAAGGCTGAGTCTACCCGGGAGGCTTGGAGGATACGTCGAGCTACTGACGGTCTGTCAGTGATCTGATTGTCTTTTATTAAGGGACTTAGCTCCGCCTTTATTTCATAACTTTAAGATGACTCCGATCCTGCATGCAAAATCCCCCCCCCCTAGGGAGGGGGGGGGATAGTGCATAGTGCATGAAATCCTGGATACGCTACTGCCCCCCCCCCGTGGGCTCAAAAATTGAAAAAACAACAAAGATGGGTAAAATTAACAAAATTCATGATATTGGCTCGCTTTTTTGTTTGTAGGAATTTAAAAAACGAATTTTTTTTTATTTTGGCCATTTTTTATTTTTTCAATATTTTTGAGCCCACAGGGGCATTCTATATAAGTACCTGAAACAAATTCTACATCATGTCTAGGGTCACCGCATCGAAATTGAAAATTTTCTATAGGTGCTTGCCCACAAGAGCAATACAAATACCCTTGGAATAAAACTTTTATAAGCTGGTTACATTTTTCACATCTCCATTCCCGTTCCCATAAGATGCAGGATGAATTTGGACATGTCGATCGGAAAATTTCTTCATGCAATGGTAGACTCACAACAGGCTCCAAATCTTGTGGTACAAAAACCATATTTCTAGAAACCACTGATGATAAAACATCGTCATCAATGCATTGCCCGTTTATATACCGTCTTATAGCGGTTTTCTTGGTGTATACGAAAAAATCTTGGCTTATTGACAAGTCGACAAGACCAAATGCAAAAATTGGTTGAGCTTTAGAAAGTCTTGAAAATAGCTGGAGATTTGTTTCTACAGTTTCAGGCTCTTCTGACCAAGAAATAAAAAGTATGAGTAAATTTTGATGGTGCTGTTGAAAATTGTTTAGCTCTTGAATATTAAGAAAGAATATAACATTTTCGCGGTGAAATTGTTCGAAATATTGAATTTTCCAGAAAATTAAAGCCAATTCGTCGATGTTACTTTTTATCGTATAAAACTTTTCTGTCCAACAATTCCAAAGTTTCATCCCATGTATTGATTTCATGGTTTCTGGACAACAAGCTGTCTCTAGAAGAATTTCTGATGCTAGTGCACTTAGATCATTGAAACCCTCTTCTACTATTTTTATATCTTGTTGATAAACATGATTTGTAAATTTCTGTGCACTTTGAAGAAAATAATAAAGAAAGCTTTTATATTCAGTTATTGTAATTACAAGATCTTCAGGAGTTAATTGCTTTTCTTTGCTTAAAGTTGCTTCAGTGAATGGATATTGGCCACAAGAGCCATAGGAGAATGTGAAATTTGGATCGATTTTGGTGATGGTATGGAGAATTTTTATAGGGTCATTCAAAGTTATAGTAGGGCTTTCAGATGATGTTGAAGGAGATGGAGCTGGTGAAGTTGGATCTGGGGTGGTTTTCAAAATCGTTTCCAAAGCACGATAAAAATCAGCAAAGTTCATTCTCTTGTCTGTTTCGTACCAACCTATGAGAGTAGAGAAAATTTAAAGAAAAGGGAATAATCATCACCATAGTGAAGTGTCAGACGTCTCATTTTGCGGACCCCTCCTCAAAATCAGAAGGTCGTGATAGTTGAGATCCAAAAACGGTACTAGGACAATTGTCACGGTTTGTTTTCAGCGAATAGTATTTCAAGAGAAAAAAAGAAAGGCAAAACTCTACGATCAGTTTTATAGGAGGATTCCCCTTTGACAATTTTTTGAAGCTATAAAAAACAACGCCCAGGCGGGATCGAACTCTCGACCATTAGAATGTAATTTAAGACGCTTGCCACTACACCATGAGTGATGAGTTTTTCAAGCTCTATAAATTATAGTTAATCTTTTTACTATTAATCATCAGTTGATAGCATCTCGAAGGACACGTTTCTAAATGTTCCAATCTTTCGCCCCGCTTGAGAAACTCCAGCAATTTCATGTGCGAATAAATCCCCTTGGAATGATAGGGTATATCGTAACGAGAAAAACTGAAAATTTCCCAACACGTAACACCAAATGCCCACACGTCGTTTTTTGGCGTAAACTCAAATTTGTGTGTTTTGATCCAATTTTCCAAACATTCGATTGCCATCCACCAAATCGCTACCTATAATAAAGTAAAATTGATAAGTATATGAGGGGGGCGTTTTTTACTTTTCCATCATAACTAGCTGCTTCACGTCCTCGTAAATGTCTTGCTAAACCAAAATCAGAAACTTCAATATGTGTTTTATTTCGAACAAGAACATTTCGAGCCGCTAAATCACCATGAATTACATTTTGAGATTCTAGATATCGCATGCCCTACAATTTTCCAAAATTTTATTTAAAAAATTTAAAGTTATGGGAATAGATGAACCAAGAGACCAATCACACATGGGCTAAGGGGTGTCAAAAAAATTTTTATGAGTTACTCCTCCCTCCTATCGCATTACTCCCCCCCCCCATAGGTGAGTAGAGGGAGTCCATTTTTTTAAAATTTGCGCGGGGGAGGGATCAGAAATTGCAAAATCATAAGGGGATGGGTGTTTTTCAACGATCGTGCTGTTTCGAAGGCTAGCTGAGATCCAAAATTTTTTCCAGTATGGGCCCATGAGATTTTCAAATTAGTTACATTAGCAATTTGGCAGCAATATCTAATTAAATCCTTGGTCGATAAATCTTTTGAATTTTTCCTTAAATATCCTTTTAAGCTATCCACTCGCAAATCCGAAACCAATTCAATTCCACCATCAGCTAAACAAATTCCAACCAGGGAATGTAAATGTGGATTCTGGCCACTGACCATATGCATAATCGACAGTTCATATTCTAGCTGATTCCAAGGAGTTTCTTGATTTTTTAACTTTTTAATCGCCACATCAGTACCGTTCCACATCCCTTTATAAACAACTCCAAATTGTCCACTGTTTATAACACCTTGTTTGATTAATTCATCTTTTGGAATAATTTTGAAGAGATTTTTCTCGATCATAACTTTTTCAGGAATATCACATAAAGGAACTTCATGATAAAATTTTTGGCTCTTTTTTCTTAGCCTTATGTAAAATAAGAATGAGATGAACATAAATATTGCCATGCCAACAAGTACTCCTATCACAATGACATTAGTTTTGTCTTTACTCCAATTTTCAAAATATTGTATAAATCCCGATGTTTTGGGTATAGCTGTGACACCATAATCGGCATATTTAAATCCAGTGCCTGCTACACAATGATATGTTCCATTAATAAAATGTTTTATAGCTCCTTCTGCGCATGAACATTTATTTTTTATCGTATCAGTCCCGTGAGAAGTACAATTAAAGCAAAGCGGGTTACATCTTTTGCACTCATACTCGCTTTTTATGGGATCAGAACTGTGGTCAAGATAGAATCCGAAAAGACCATTTTCTGAGCATAGATTTTGTGTTTCTTGATTGATTGAATTGAGACACCGATAAATGTTTTTATTGTCAATACTTTCAACAACAGAATATAAACATCGTTTGCATCCCCGAGAGTCGACAAAAGAACCATTTCCATTGCAGCTAAAAAAGATAGGGGGTGTACTAAACGTTCTGAGTACAACAAAATAAACGTTTTTCAAATCAATTGCTGCACTTTCTCCATACATGGGCAAGGGACCCAGATTCGAAAAAATTGGGCATAGACTCGAATGAAACGAAGAGAATGAAACGATACGAATGGAACGATCAAATGAAACGATCGAATGAAACGACATAATGGAAAAAACCCGTGGAGAAACCTTCCTAGGGAAAGAAAATATTCTTATGGGAAAATATTTTCTCATAGGAAAAACTTTTTATTGGTTTTTTCCATTATGTCGCTTCATTCGTATCGTTTCATCTGATTGTTTCATTCGTGTCGCGTTTCATTCGTATCGTTTCATTCGATCATTTCATTCGATCGTTTCATTCGTATCGTTTCATTCGATCATTTCATTCATATCGTTTCAAACCTTTCGTTTCATTCGAGTCTATGCCAAAAATTGCGGGGTAGGGGGTATAAGGGAAGATCCAAAATTTACGGGGGTTACCCAAAATTGCCACTTTCTAGTCATTTTTCCCAAAAATGATCCAAAAATTGTCGCCATGTCAAAATGCGGGGGTGTTAGGTATTAATTAAAATGACGACATCGATTTCATCATCCCACAGTATTCCGAGCTAGGGTTAGTTAAAAGAATGACGTCATCGATTTCGCAATCGATCACATGACCTACGAACATTCTGATTGGATAAAAAGTCTACGTGTAAATGCTGATAATTTCCGATAGGTGGAGGATTTAAAAAAACAGGGTCGAGTCGGTTTCTCCTACGGGCTCGTGGTCTCCGGTCTCCCAAAGGGTTTAGGCTTTGTCTTATTTTATTATTGTTCATGAGTTGTCTTATATATCGAGTTAATAAAGTCAGAGAGTAGAGATCGTATTATCGAGTGTTCCGGTAGAATCGTCAGACGAGTACCGTTGCACCCGGGACACAACAGGGGAGGGGTATAGAGCAACTTCCGAAAAAATGTGGGGGATTGTAAATGTATAAACCTTACCCCTTATAACAAGCAATATTGCAGTCAACACATTCAGTCATTTCATCTCTATCCGGTACTTCAAACGTATTATTAGGACATTTATTATAACATTCCATATACTTAGTCTCATTAATATATTTAAAATATCCTTCACAAACTTCACATTTATCAGGGCCATCATTACAGGCCTCACATTTTTCATCATTACACACACTTTCTTCGCTTTCATAAGCAACAATGATTACAATCAAGCAAATTAAGATTGAAGCATAAAGTTTCATTTTTGTTGCAAAATTAGATATAAGTAACAGTTAATATTATATATCAGCATACATCCTTATACCAAATCCTCTGTAGCTTACAACTGCATTTCCTTAAAGGTTCAGTTCGAGGGAAAAAGTTACCATTTTTGTTGAAATTCAGAAAGTTCATGAAAAATGAAGCATTTTTTGTTCTTACAGTAAATTCTGAATCGTTATCGTTTTCGAGATAATTGCATGTGAAGTTTCGTCTGTGTATTAAACGGAAACCTGTACTTAGGTTCAAATCTCCGATTCAGTAAAAATCTGTTCATTGAAGTGAAAAAAACTTAAATTGTTGAATATTTAGGTAGAGATCGGTATGTGGAAATTTTTTGTCCATTTTTGATGACAAACATGGGAGCTACTGGCGATCAAGGGAGTCAATGACCAGGGATAAAACTTCCGACGAGAAATTTGCACGAAACACAATTTTTCACCCCAATAAGGGTAAAATCATCCGAAAAATTGATTTTTCCAACAAAAAAAATTACGAAAACGCATCCCTTATTTGCATAAATTTATTTTTAAACGCATAATATTAGTAGTTTTTCGCATTAATATTTAGATAATTTAAAAAATGGCAAATCCGCTTGATGAGTTGAAGGACATGACTCTTAGAGAATTTTATTAGGGAATCTTAGGATGATTTTACCCTTATTGGAGTGAAAAATTGTGTTTCGTGCAAATTTCTCGTCGGAAGCTTTATCCCTGGTCATTGACTCCCTTGATCGCCAGTAGCTCCCAAACATGTAGTAAAAATGTATAGAATAATTTAGGAAAAAAATATAGCATTTTTATAACTCGATGAGTCGAGTAAAACGACACCAATATTATCAAAATTGAAAATTGTTTTGGGTTATTGAAACGAAAATTTTTAAAATTTTCAAATATTTTCGCTTCAATAACTCAAAACAATTTTCAAATTGAATAATTTTGGTGCCATTATGTTCGCCTCGTCGAGCTATAAAAATGCTGTATTTATTTTTTTCTCTATATCTTCAATAATTTTAATTTTTTGGCTTCAATAAACATATTTTTATTGAATCAAGGATTTTAAACCTATGTACATGTTTTCGTTGTAATATACAGACGAAACTTCACACACAATTATCTTGAAAACGATAACGATTCAGAATTTACTGTAAAAACAAAAAATTCTCCATTTTCACGAACTTGTCTAATTTCAACAAAAATGGCAACTTTTTTCCGCGCGTACTAGTCCTTTAACCCTCTGAATATCACTGGGTATGTTGAAAAACTTCAAAAATTCATATCTCCATGAAATTAAGAGGCAATATCTGGAAAAGTCACACAGGGAGTGGGAGTACGCCAAAAAGTGTTGCTAGGAACTTGAAGTTTGGGTTATTTTTATGTACCTAGTGAGTGATTAACAAAAGCATAAAAATTAGGTCCCGTACCTTTATACTTGTGGAGAAATCGAGGGTCATGTTTGGCAAAAATCGGCATCCGGACCATTTTAATATTTCTATTATAACTTTTTTCCCTATAAATGCGTTTCCCACAATTTAAAGCACCTTTTTATTGCCTATTGTTCCCCTTTCCAACGACACCTCGATCATGATCCTAGCATTTATAGTTTTTGAGAAAAGTGACTTTCTTTCTATTAATAAAGCTTTTTGACCAACTCAAAAATTCACTTTTTGGGCTCTAGCTCAAAATTTTCTCACTACGCGAGCTCCGAGTTGCATATAAAAATAAACTAGAATTCCTGGCCGACATCCATGATCAAGTCACTTTTCAGGGGTCGAGGAGCAAAAAATGTAAAAATCACTAACAAAGTAGGAGGTAATAAATTGAAAATTTTTTAGATTAGCGAAATTCGCTATAATTTATATATATTCGGAAAATTCATGAAAAATGGAGCATTTTTTGTTTTTACAGTAAATTCTGAATCGTTA
>JAQGCO010000130.1:0-14020 GCA_034700925.1 Acrobeloides cf. buchneri Gr-Nem-00862
AAAATTGCGTTAAAATTAGGGGTTATAAGTTTTAACCCCAACAAAATCATTTTTAGGGGTAAGTTTATGCGAGGAATTGATTGCTCGCATCGAAAAATTCTGAAAAAATTTTCCGGGGTGTTGGGGTTAAAACTTATAACCCCTAATTTTAACGCAATTTTTTCCATTTTTTGACCCCCAGAAAAAATTTTCAGAATTTTTCGATGCGCGCAATCGATTCCTCGCATCAAATTACCCCTAAAAATGATTTTGTTGGAGCTAAAACTTATAACCCCTAATTTTGACGCAATTTTTCCCATTTTTTGAGCCCCAGAAAAAATAGCCTCGGAGCTCCAAGTCTCAAAGCTATATAGCCGAGCCTCGGGATATAGCCCAAAATATAAAAAAATTGGGTGTCGGCCTTTTTTTTTGGTTGACAGGACCAGTCCACTTTTGAATTGAATTTTTGTCCAAAAGTGGAAAGGAAAGTTCACATTGGGGTAACCACATTTTTACTTTGGAAGTAAATTCCAATTCGACAACCCTGTGGAGATATTTGACATACAAAATTACATAAAAATTTAAACGTGTCTGCGTATTGAAGCGAAGGGATTGATGCCGTTTGAATTCCTGATTCAAATCTATTTATTGGAACGAATTATTTAAAAAATCCATTTTTACAAAGATCTTAAAATTTTCATAAAATAAACATAGTAGCAATTTTTTATAACTCTATTAGACAGGCATTTGGTGTTTTTCGACTCTTCACATTTCTTCCTCTAAAAAACGCTATTTTTCGATGTTCTCTATATCCTCGGGGAAGCCGTATGGGCCGATAATTCCAAACAATTTTATAACCAAATTGAGTATGAGGAACAGTTTGAGCCCGGTTTCGGCAAAATCGGAGTGTATCAAGTTGCGAGTGTTCCTTGTTAGAAAAAAATTAATATTTTATTGTAAAAAAGACCATGTTTTTTGATGGTTATAAAATTCTTTAGATAGATAAGAATGAAATAAATAGAAGAAATTTTTAATCTATTAAGTGTGCTGAGAGTACACCCAGACATCCTTAATGCAAATCACATTTAAAACACAAAAAACGCTTTTCGATTGTGTTATACTTTGATTGGATTGTAAATTCCTTTCTCGATATCATGCATAATCCAGTTGGTTTAATTTTCTAAAACAAATAGCAAAAAATGCTCATACATTTTTTCATTTTGTTGACAAGAAACTCAAATAACAACTAAGAAGGTAAATTGTATCCATATTTTTTATATTGGGTTGTTCCAAAAGTTCGCAGATTTTTTACATGAATTTTTGACGAGAAAATTTTTTCAAAAGTTCTCGCATTTAAAAAAAATGAAACATATAAGGATAATTTTATGCGGGGAATCAATTGCGCGCATTCCTGAAACCTGAAAATGCTTCCCTGACTCTGGTTTTGGGAAAAATGACAAGCTAAAAAAATAGCACCAAAAAATTTATCAAAAAACAGCCGTTTTTAAGCTAAAAATTGCGATTTTTTGTGAAAAAATGACCAAAAAATGTGAAACTTTTGTAAAAAATCATAGCACTAAAAACTTTATAAAAAATCATAGCGCTTTTTCGCCGAAGCGAAAAAGCGCTATGAACCCTAAATTTTGAAAAAAAGCGGAATACATAGAGGTCAGACCATGCCATACGTGCACAAGAGGGGACAGTCCCAAAAAGTGCAGCTATGGTCGGTCATGTAAATCGATTTTGACCATATCCGCACCTCGGCCCGGTGCAGCTATGATCAAGAGTGTAAACCCATAGCCGCACTCGGGTGCGGCTATGGTCAAAAATGTAGATTTTTTGCCCCAAAGCGCTTAAAAATTGCGATTTTCGGTCAAAAATAGGTATTTTTGACAAAAATTTGATGAAAAATTGACGATTTTTGATGAAAAATGGTCAATTTTTGGTCAGAAAATGGTAATTTTTTCAATTGGAAAACATCTCTATCCAAAAGAATCATCACGCCGCCGAAAATGGGCGTCCCCTTCTCCTGCCCTGGGGGCAAGCCACACAGTACTCCGCCCTCGAAAAAATTGCCCAACTCGAAAGTTAACACTTGTGGAATTATTAGAGTGACCCATACATGAACAAGGAGAGGGGCAAGCTACCTCGGGGCTATATGTTTTCAACCAAAAAAATGGCCGACACCCAATTTTTTTATATTTTGGGCTATACCCCGAGGCTCGGCTATATAGCTTTGAGACTTGGAGCTCCGAGGCTATATGAATCTTAATTTTTGGCTCGATGCTAGCTAAATGAGAGAGGGGGGACAGTTCCTCCATTGATAATGTATGGAGTGACCCATGTAAGTTTTTTACGAATCAAGATTTAAAATTGATTTTTAAACATTTCTTACCACTTTTTAATGTAGTATAATGAAATTGACTATTTGCAGCTTCCTAATCCAAAAACGTCTCTATTCTACGATCTATGATAGATAACAGCACATTGTTGACACAAATCTATACCTATAAATTTTGAATATTTTTTTATCGATTATCTATTTTCTCAAAAATAACAAATGACTCGTTCCATAAATATTTTTCAAGTTTTAATCATTTTTGCTAGTTCGCCATTTATTCTATCCCAAGATTATAGTGTAAAAGATTTCGGCGCTATTGGCAATGGTATAGCTAATGATACCGGGGCCATAAGAGCTGCTTTGGCAGCAGCAAATAAAACAAATGGAGGTCGAGTGATATTCAATGCGAATTATACTTTTCTTACTGGGTGTTTTAACGTGTCGAGTAATATTATTTTGGATATTCGAGGAAAAATTTTGGCCTCGAATCTTCCTTCTGATTATGTTCCCGTACAACCCTTGCCATGGTATGGTGGTGGTCCAGATGCACAATTGAGTGGACAAATGGAATGGCAATCGGTTATTCGAAGTTATCAGGCGGATAATATTACTATAACCGGAGGCGGTGTTATTGATGGACAAGGTCAATACTGGTGGCCTTGTCAATTAAATTTGACTCAACCTCCATGCAGTGGGCTTTCGAGGTAATTTTATTTTCTTCTACTTGTTTATAAAATGGGATTGAAAAAAATTTTAATTTTGACATATGACTACACCCCTTGATGTGCACTAGCTCTACAATAATGTAATCGTCGATTTTGACTCCTACGAACCCCTATGATTTGGAGGGTAACTACGGTATTTTTATACGATAAAGGTTAAAAAAATTCAACCCCCCCCCCATTTTTTACTCCACCTTGTAACAAAAACATTTTAGACCTCCCCTTATCCGACTTGTTGATACAACTAATATCAATATTAATAATATCGTTTTGCAAAATAGCCCAAGTTGGAATCTTCATTTGGCTAACACAACCAATGCTCATATCAACAATATTAGTATTTATGCTCCTTTAACTAGAAGAATAGAGGATGGGTGGTTTTTGGCGATAGATACGGATGGATTCGATATAGATTGTAGCCAAAATGTATTGGTAGAAAATAGTTATTATAGTGGAGGTAGGTTTTTAGAGTTATAGCATCTCTGGTCCGAGACGTAACCAGGGGCCTGTTGCTTAGTTCCGGAACCGGAAGTCGGATCCCGGAACCGGAGATCAGAAGTAAAAACTTTCGATTTCCGGTTTCGATTTGGAAAATTTACACTAAATTGGAACCGGAAGTCGGAAGTTTTTACTTTCGATCTCCGGTTCTAGTTTCCGGTTCCGGAACTAAGCAACAAGCCCCAGGATTTGGCTAGGAGCAATGATCTCAAGAATGGTCAAAATTTGCAATTTTTCGACAAAATTTGGTCAAAAATTACCTTAAAAAGATCAATTTTCTCTATTTTACAGTCAGGGGACAGATTTCGAAAAATTCGCTGGAGAGGTAGGAGTTTCAATGGAGCCGTTAGTTTTAGGGCTTTAGCACCCCCTCCCCCGACAATGAAAAAAATTGAAAAATGACCTTTTTAGGAAATTTTTGCCATCAATGACCCTTTTTTGAAATTCCCCTCGAAATCTTTTGTCTAGCGGCGCCAGGTGGGAGGGGGTTAGACCAATTTTGCAGAAAAAATCATATTTTACCCTTTTTAGCCGATGATGCAGTTGCTATAAAAAGTGGAATAAATTATCTTGGCAGAACTTTTGGCCGAATTACAGAAAATATTACCCTTCTAAACTTAACTATTGGTCCAGGGGCATGTGGCTTATCGATTGGCAGTGAAATGTCGGCTGGTGTCAAGAACGTCACTTTTAAAGATATCAAAATAAATGGTTGTTTAACAGGCATTCATTTAAAGTCGGAAAGAGGTCGAGGAGGCAAGTTTATATAATTTTTTGAGAGGAGCCATAGGTGAAAAAGCCCCCCATCAATTTTAACACAACTTTTTCACCTATGAGAGTAGCATGTCCCCACTTGACCCCCTAGATTCATGTATACATAAAAGGACTATATGTCCGTTTCATCTTATAAGTCCAAAAAAGATGGGCGAGAAATGTAAACTCCGACGTTAGCTCTTGTCCAATCTAGCAAGATAAGCAATCAGACAGTGCCGAGTTCAATCCAAAGAAGGTCAAAATTTTTTTGCCCAAAATCAAAAGTTGTTTTTCACGCTCTAAAAAGCAACTTTTATTTTTGGACAAAAATTTTGACCGGCGTAGGATTCGAATTTTGACCGGCGTAGGATCCTGTCTGCCTCAACGTTGCTTAACTTGCCAGATCGGATTGCATAAGGATTTAGGAATTTGAATTTTGGGTCCAACTTTTTTGGGGGGTCTGAAACGGACTATATATCGTTTTTAGGCACGATCGAAGACATAACATATTCCAACATTCACATGCAAAACATGTCAGACGATAGTGTTGCTATATTCTTGGGCCTAAACTGGCGTCCTGCTAATGTCACCAATGCTACAGCCACCCCAACTATGAAAAACATTTTCATAAACAACCTTGTGTCAGAATTCCCAGGAATTAATAGCACCGGATGGATCCTCGATGGACTAAACGAAAGCCATATTCAAAATGCCCAGTTTTCGAACATAAATATTGCAACGACGAATACAACTATTCTTGTAGATCAGTGTGATTATATTGAAGGGACATGTGATAACTCGACGGTTTTCCCATCTTGCCCCCCATGTCTGAAAATAAGTTCAAGTGCGTTGCCAACAACAAGTTCAAGTGCGTTGTCAAAAATGATTTTTGGAAAATATAATTTGATTCTCTTATTGTTGGTTATTTTTTGTTGTAACAAATTGTAAATTTTTTTATAATAAATAAGTTTGATCTTTCGTTTGATCATGAGTCGAAGCTTTACGCAACAAATAAACCACGAAAATTGGAAAAAATTCTATTTTTATATATATCTAAAATGGGGCCAATTTTTCCCGCCAAAACAACGATGCAGGGATGCCTAGCTAATATTCGAAAAGATATAAAAGGCAACGATTTTACGAATCAATTACCGTTGGAAACTCCGACAACTTAATCAAGAAATCAGTGTTTTACTTTTGATCTATGTTTTCAAAAAATCAATGTTCAAACCTTAACTTGAAAAAACATATTTATTTGGTTAAATTAATTAAATTAGTATTAATAACACACATTTTTCGATCTATGCAAATTTATCCAACCGAGCAGGTGAGCCCTTGATCCGTGCTCCATAATTTTTTGTTAATATAAGCTCCAGATTCAGACCAATGACTTTTATCTCCGACTTGTGAATGGTTCGAAGGGCTCACTAAAGCACAAAGACAATTAGTATTGCAGTCTGTCATCGCCCATGAGAAATACGAAAGATTATTTTGATCTAAAAGCAGCAAATGTTATACTAGGTGTATCAAAAATTTGAGAAGGGGAAGGTCCAGGCAGATCAGATGCAAAACAGATGAGTGCAAGGCACAAAGGAGGGACAAGGAGAGGGGTAGAAGAGGTGGCCGAGGTAGAGGCAGGTCCAGTGCAGAACAAAGATCGGAACAGAAACCGGGCAAGATGTGGTGTGGGAGCAATAGTGATGGAAAGGGGCCGGTTATAGAATTTTTAAATTACCCATGAAGTCAAAAACCTACCAGTAAAATCCCAAAAAGCCTTTGAAGCATTATAATTCACAGTACCATTACCATTGGCATCACAAACTCCATATTCACTTATAAAAACTGGTAAACCCAGTGAGATAGCAGTTTTGGCCTTTTGAATATTCGCATCTGGCAGATTAGTATAATAATGCATGGTATAAACGATATTGGTATAGTTCAAAGGATCGGCTGCAGCGATATCGACATCTTGGTCGGATCTAGGAGTGGCAGCGACAATGATATTGTTGGGATCATTGACACGAATAGCATCTATGATAGCGCTGTGATAACTTTTAAGTTGGGCCCAGTCTAGATCCCAAGAGGGTTCGTTATAAAGTTCGTAGAGTATATGGGGGTAGCTGCCAAAGGTAGCTGAGATATTGGCAAAGAACTTCACCGCTTCGGCTTGATGGGTTGCAAAAGCATGCCAATCAACAATAACATATAAACCGTTCGCAAGGGCAATTAAAACAAGGTTATGGATTTTCTAAAATTTTGAAACTTTTTGTATTAATTTAGTTATGATGGATCAATGATCGGAACCGGAAAACGGAGAAGGATAAGAATAAATGTCATTAGACGCCATTTTTTGCCATTCAACCAAAATGAATCATGATTGCTGTACTAAATAGGAAGTCAATAAAACTCACCGCATATTCTTCATCTGGATTTTTTAAGTATCCGTTATATTCTATTGTTAGTGGAACACGGATGGCGTTTGCATTCCAATAGCATTTTAGCTTGTACAATGTTTCATTGTAATAATATTTGTATCCTTGTGGGTTATCACTGACATATAAACTCAACCCTCTTAGATGCACGGGTGTTCCATCTTGCTTTGTAACGTATTTTCCTGCAACAAATGAATATTCGTTCAACACCCAAACGATCCCCTACCTGTAACTTTAAGTTGACCATACGGAGGATTCTGGGAATACCATGCTCCTACAATAGCTGCACACGAAATAACCAAAAATAAAAATTTCATATCGATTAATTCACGTTTCAAACACACTGATAACTCCTTTAAATATATGAAGATTTTATAGGGCGGAACATCTTTCTTCTTTGGTGCAGAGATTATTATATCATAGCTTCTGTGTTGATAAACAGAGTGCGGCAGAATAAACCGGTCACATGAGAATTTTTCGTCAGAAAAGATGATCAGACAGTGCTTTCTTCTCGTAAAACGACGTAGCAGAGATCGACCCCTATCCAAACGTTCTGTTTTAGCTTCTGCCGTTAACTTTTGGCGCTTCTTGAACTTGAATGATTCATCCCAAACTCTTCATGAAGAATTCTACGCACTGATCGGAAATTCCTAGTTGTTTGACCAGCTTTCGCGAAGAGTTTCTTTTGGTCGTTGGATTCCGCTTGAGCATTCCTTGAATGCGTTGACGGTTTTTTATGATTCTTGCATCCCTTTTATCTGCCTCTTACACGGTCTTCATTGGTTCCGGTTTCTTCGCACGCTTAATATCATCGATAACGGTGGATTTTGGAACATCAAGAAGCCTGGATATTTCTCACATAAGAATTTCATTTTGGTTCATTCTAATGATCGTGGGTCTTAATTCCTTCATGTTTAGCTAAAAATAGGGATATGATAGTATGAATCAAACTTAAAATTAATGGAATCACATGTAAGAATGAACAAAATAATAGATAAAATGAACATTCTTAGATGACCGGTTTATTCTGCCGCACTCTGTATATATTAATGGAATATGTTTGCATGAAAGATCACAGTCATTCGAAAGATAAGGGCATACATAGTTAAGGATCTTCGTAGAACAAAAACGTGACAAAAAGGGTACACAAATATGATTCCTGTATTAAAAGCAATTAGAATGAAGGGACACAAAAAAACTCTGGTGTGTGATGTGTGCGATGCACAAGGAGAGTTTCTACATCAAAAGTACAGCTCATTAAAATCGATTTAATAGTTTTCCAATGAACATCCATTTTTTATCTTTCGGTTCTGTGATGCTACTAAAATAAAAGTGCGTTTCAAATTATTCTAAGAGTGCAATTTTTAAATCGATTCTTTGATGATATTAATACAGAAAATAGCCTAGACTTAGGCTATTATGTGTATTAATGTTCTAGGCTTAGGCCTATCTGGGTCTATAATTTCTGAAACTTTCATATGCCGGACTTTCAGATACGACGGTAACATATATATTGCACTGCTTAGTCTTAACTCTTAGACTAAGGCTTAGGCTTTTCCTATGCTTTTTAAAAGTACTGCTTAGGCTTAACGAAGTGGATCGAATGAAGCTTCTGTCAGCGCGTGATTTTTTCTGCACCGCAGGATATTTAAACAAATTTAACCCATTTTTTATAATTTTTTAATCCATTTTAGGGGTATAAAAACTTAGGGGGAGGGGTATTTTTAGGGGTGTGTTTTTTATCCCGACTCAGGACGGGATTGAGTCTGTGAAGGTCGGGATCCGGGACGGGATCGAGTTTCGTTCAAAAAGTTTCGGGACGGGATCGATCACTACTACTCTCCTACTCTAAAGACCCATAACGTACTACTCTAAAGACCCATAACGTATCGAAAATTTAACAAAAATTTTTCCTCTCCCTTAGACCCATAACGCTTCAAGATGAGTTGTCCCTCTCCATTGTTAATGTATGTTTACATCTTTTGGTCACACCCTACATTATGCTTTTTGTGCAATGTGTGCTCGTTTTTATACGTCACATGGATAGCTTATCAACATGCTTTTCAATGAAAAAGGTAAAATCTAAGGAATTCAACTACAATCAATTTTTACAACTAAAATAAGGACTTTTACAAGAGGAAAAAATAAGATTATACTGAAAGTACAAAAAAATATTTCGAATAAACATAAAAAATGTGTTTTTCAGCTTAGTTTGGATGATGGAGACGCATAACGAGGAAATTCTGTTTCAATATATCGGAATAATGGTTGACTAAATGTTTAACGGTAGCGTAGTTAATAAAATCTTTATTGATTCGACGCTTCGGTGATTTAGGGCCGCCACTAATTTGTTCGAAAATTTTTGACTTCACTAATTTATCACTAATAACATCACTAATTCCGTTCGAACACATCATTAAAAGGCATTCGGACGCGTTCGGTAACGTTCGGGCGCTCGAACACGTCTGAATGTTTCGAACGCGCCCGAACGCCTATTGTGATGTTTCCGAACGCAATTAGTGAAGTTATTAGTGAACTAAAATCAGCTCGGGAGCCGTCCGAACGTATTAGTGGCAGCCCTTACATCTATTTTTAGTCTTGAAAAAGGTGTAAATCACCGAGACGTCGACTCAATAAAGATTTTATTAACTACGCTAACGTTTAACATTTGGTCAACCACTTTTCCGATATTTTGAAACAGAATCCTAGTTTTCCTTAGATCATCCTAGGTCTTAGGTCTCCCTAGGCCTTATTAGGCCTGCCTTGGCCTCCCCTAGATCTTCCTAGTTTCATTACATCTTCAAAGGTCTTCCTAATTCTCTTTAGGCCGCCTTAGACATTCCTAGACCTTCCTGGGCCTCCTCAGATTTTCCTAGGACCGACTGCATATCTGCCAACCTTAAAATTATGCAATTTTTCAGAAATAATAATATTTACACTGTTACCGTATAGCCATAGTCAAAATATGAACACTTTTTTTCGCAGCGCCCTTCGGGACATTTGGGTTGGTCTCTGGAATCTCTACAATTAGATTTTTTGCACGCACAATCTGCGTCGGAAGCATCATAGGATTTTTCGACAGCCAAACCTTACATTCAAGGTGCTATCAGGGTTGTTCCGTTACTCCCTCCAAAATCCCTGGAATCATCGTGAGATTTATCAGGTCTTCGCCTTCGTCCCCTATTTCCGCAAATTGGGTGTTCGATCGGTGCTATTTGTTGGCTTTGGTGCTCTTTCGTTGCCGTCCTCTTATCCTGCTCGGAACTCGAGACTTTTTGAGCCTCGGATCATCACTTTTTAAAGTAGCAAGAGTCTTCGCAGTCAGCTACTCCTTATGATTTTTTTCACTTTTTTCTTAAAAAAATTAATAAAATCATAAGGGTCCCCTTATGTTTTTTCCGTGCCTATCGGCGCGTGCATTTTTTGAGAAAAATTAAATACGTTATGCCGAGATTGCTCAGAATTGTTGATTTTGAGTTTTAAAATGGTGCTTTTTTTATTTTTTGATAAAAAAATATTAGTTTGAAGACGCGCCGATAGACGCGGAATTTTTTGTTGAGAAATTTGGTAAAGTTATGCTAGATCTTAATGATCTTTTTCTTAAATAGCAAAACTATTTTAATCGTATCGTTATAGATAGAAAGAATGAAGCTAGATCATTTTCAGTAGCATCTCGAAATGTAACAAACATGTTGAAAAACAGAAACAATATTTATTAATCATACAGCAACGAAAACATAAGCTAACACTCATAAAAGAAAGATAACACCCATAAATACCAATAAAACAAAAACAGTGTTTTACTTTGATCTATGTTTTAAAACAAATCAATGTTCAAACCTTAACTTGAAAAAACATATTTATTGGGTTAAATTAATTACATTAGTATTAATAATACACATTTTTCGAAATTTATCCAACCGAGCAGATGAGCCCTTGATCCGTGCCCCATAATTTTTTGTTAATATAAGCTCCAGATTCAGTCCAATGACTTTTATCTCCGACTTGTGACGAGTTCGCATGATTCACTAAAGCACAAAGACAAGAATCGCAGTCTGTCAGCGCCCATGAGAAATACGAAAGATTATTTTGATCTAAAAGCAGAGAATGTTATACTAGGTATATCCAAAAATTTGAGAAGGGGAGGGTCCTCAGATGCAAAACAGACGAGTGTAAGAGTCTGCGCAGAGGAGAGACAAGGAGTAGAAGCGGTGCCAAGGTAGAGGCAGGTCCAGTGCAGAACAAAGATTGAAACAGAAACCGGGCAAGATGTGGTGCGGGAGCAGGAGCGACGGCGAGGGGCCGGTTATAGCATTTTTTAATTACGCATGAAGTCAAAAACCTACCAGTAAAATCCCAAAAAGCCTTTGAAGCATTATAATTCACAGTACCATTACCATAGGCACTACAAACTCCATATTCACTTATAAAAACTGGCAAACCCAGTGAGATAGCAGTTTTGGCCTTTTGAATATTCGTATCTGGCAGATTAGTATAATAATGCATGGTATAAACAATATTGGTATAGTTTAAAGGATCAGCGGCGGCGATATCGACATCTATGTCGGATCTAGGAGTGGCAGCGACAATGATATTGTTGGGATCATTGACACGTATCGCATCTATGATAGCGCTATGATAACTTTTAAGTTGGGCCCAGTCTAGATCCCAAGAGGGTTCGTTATAAAGTTCGTAGAGTATATGAGGGTAGCTGCCGAAGGTAGCTGAGATATTGGCAAAGAACTTCACCGCTTCGGCTTGATGGGTTGCAAAAGCATGCCAATCAACAATAACATATAAACCGTTCGCAAGGGCAATTAAAACAACGTTATGGATTTTCTAAAATTTTGAAACTTTTTGTATTAATTTAGTTATGATGGATCAATGACAGGGACCGAAACACGGAGAAGGATAGCAACAAATGTCATTAGACGCCATTTTTTGCTATTCAACGAAAATGAATCATGATTGCTGCACTAAATAGGCTCGAAGTCAATAAAACTCACCGCATATTCCTCATCTGGATTTGTTAAGTATCCGTTGTTTTCTATTGACATTGGAACACGGATGGCGTTTGCATTCCAATAGCATTTTAGCTCGTACATCGTTTCATTTGTATAAAAAGGATATCCTTGTGGGTTACCACTTACATATAAACTCAGCCCTCTTAGATGCACGGGTGTTCCATCTTGCTTTGTAATGTATTTTCCTGCAAAAAAATGAATATATCGCTCAAAACCCAAACGATCCCATACCTGTAACTTTAAGTGGACCATACGGAGGATTCTGGTAATACCATGCTCCTACAATAGTCGCACACGAAATAACCAAAAATAAAAATTTCATATCGTTTAATTCACGTTTCAAACACACTGATAACTTCTTTAATTATATGAAGATTTTATAGGACGAAAGTCTTCTTTATCCCAAGATCAAAAATATTTATGTGTTGCTATATCATTAATGGAATTTTTTGTATAAAGATCACATGCTTTCGAAAGATAAGAGCATACATAGATAAGGGTCTTCGTAGAACAAAAACGTGACAAAAAGGGTACAAAATACATTAAAAGAGATTAGAATGAAGGGATGCAAAAAAATCTGGTCCACACATGAACAAAGGGGGGGACTGTCCCCCCCCCTTTCCCATAACGCCTATTCGAGGAAAACTTCATATGGTCATCACGCTTCCGGACTGAAAAATATTAATTAAAAATAACATAAAATTCGATTCGAGCCTTCATCATGCCATCGCCGACCGAGTTGTCCTCTTTCTTTTGTTCATAGTGTTATGCTCTGCGCAAGTAGGTCTAGGACTACATTGCGCAGGGGTCAAAATCATGCAGTTTTCATGATTTTCATCTCTGCGTTGGGGTAAAAATTAACCATTTTTATGATTTTCATCTCTGCGCAGATGTCGAAATTTTACATTTTTATGTAAATTTGAGTAAAAATTGTGCATTTTGTAGATTTGATCAAATCATGCGTTTTTCATGATTTTTACCCCTCCGCTGTGGTCAAAATCTTCCTTTTTTTCATAAATTTAAGCTGTTGTCCGAAGTCCGTTTACTCCTCTTGTTGTTTTTTTTCAAAATTCTAGAGCTTCATTTAGTGTAACAAAAACGTAACAAAAGATAAGAAGAGTTCTACATTAAAAGTACAGCTCATTAAAATCGACTTAACCATGGGAGCTCGTTATAAAACGAGCATCGGATGCTTGTTTTCCAATGAACATCCATTTTTATATGCTTGTAATATCTTTAAAAATTTGTATCAATTTCATGACATTTTTGTTACAATGATATTCTTAAAAAAGAAAACGTCATTTCGTCCAATATTGGTAGCCTCATGTTCCAAAATCACTGAAATAAATTTCTTATCAAAACATGTGAAAATCGTGTGAGAAAACCTCTTAATATGTCTCTAAAAACCAATACATAATTTTTACTATACTATACAATGCTACTCGTTTTTTGCTCGAATTGCTTGTCCTTTGTTCCCTCTAAATCACTCGTTCTCTACATAAATCAAAAAAATATTATCAAAGAATGTTAAAAATCTCTTGATAAGAGCTAGATTTTTGGTTCTAATGGAAGCTAAGAGTCCTTGAAATGGAACGAACTGTGGAGTAGCAATTCACTTTAAATATTTGATAGGTGATAGTCTCGTAAACAGACCTTAAGCTTGAAAAGAAGTCAAACTCCGAAACGTCGCTATTATTTCAAATAAACTTATTTTGCTACTTCGCAAGGGAAGCCAAGATCATTCATCAAGGTTTGGATATTCATTTTTTATCGACTTGCTTATTTTAGAATTCTTATTTTGCATTGAGAATGTCGGTCTTGAAATTTGTTTCAATATTATTTTTTATAAATTTGCATATTTGCACCTTTCTTGCAAATACTTGTGCATGGAATGTATGTTTATATTTTAATTAACGAGACCCTACTTTAAACCTACTCTAAGCCTATTTCTATGCATAAGTCTAAGCCTAGGCCTAAGCCCAACTCAAGCTTAAAGGACCAGTCCAGTAAGTTACATTCATATGAAAAAATGAAATATTCGGAAAGATGATGAAAAATAAAGCATTTTTTGTTTTTACGGCATGTTCTGAATCGTTGTAATTTTTGAGATAAGTGCGTTTGAAATTTTGAACTTGTTACAAGAAAAGTTTATGTATTACAACTTCGTTGTTTTTTATAGCTAAATTACAACTTCGCAATTTTTTATAGCTAAATGAGACGAACAAAATGACACCAAAATTATCCAATTTGAACATTGTTTTGGGTTATTGA
>JAQGCO010000131.1:0-13984 GCA_034700925.1 Acrobeloides cf. buchneri Gr-Nem-00862
ACCCACTTCGTATTTGGGGTTGGTTTAAGAAATGTTTATTATAAAAAGTTTCCCACTTCGTACAAAGTGGTCGATAAAAAAAAGGTCGTTTTTTTTGGTGGAGGTGGACTACCTCATCGGGGGTCCCTCCCCCACCTTGCCGACCTATGTTTGAGACCATGTCGTATTTAGGGCGCCAGTACCCCCCTCCTTGTACAGCTATGATCTGGATCATGGGACTAACTGTTGGCTAAAATCGAGCAAAAAGGAGAAAGAAAGGTCGAATTTTTACTTGGCTAAAGCATGAGTATCAGCAATAAATGATGCTCTTGTAATCGGGTCAAAAGCAGTTAAGTTGGATTGGATTTGACTTTGTATAGGGGCCCAAGTCGGGTTGTCGTACCTACAAAAAGTTAATATGAAATTTGATGGAATAAATATAGATCGTATATGCCCTTTTTCACAACTTTCCATGAAGGTTGACAGCCTAAGCTTAAGGCTAAGCCTAAGTCTAAGCTTAAGGCAGGCGGGCGGGTGAGCGGGCGGGTAGGCAGGCATGCAGGCAGGCATGCAGGCAGCCAGGAAGGCAGAAGGCCGGCAAAAGACAGGAGGCCATGAAGGCTAACAGGAGACTATGAAGGATAAGGCAGGTGGCGGGCAGGTAGGCATGCAAGTAGCCAGGCAGGCAGAAGATCAATATGCAGGCAGGAGGCCATGAAGGTTAAGGCAGGCAGGCGGGCGGGCAGGCAAGTAGGCAGGCAGGCAGGAGACCAGAAGGATCACAGCCGAAGCTTAAGGCTAAGCCTAAAGCATGCGGGCGGGTGGGCAGGCAGGCTCTAGGAATTTTGCCAACGGACTTTTGCCAACGAAAAAAGCGGACTTTTACCAATGACAAAACATAAAAAAATCAATATTTTCATATCGTTGACAAAAGTCCGCTTTTTTCTTTGGCAAAAGTCCGTTGGCAAAATTCCTAGAGCCGGCAGGCAGGCAGACAGCCAGGCAGTTTAGCCAGAAATTTTTAAGGGGGGCCTTTTTTACCGTTTTTGGTCTCCTCATTCCGGATTTGAGTGTGGATGACCCAGACCTCTTTGGACCAGCCGGTCTGTTGCTGGAGGACAACGGATGTCCGCGATATAACAGTTGCCCTAGTGCCACCAATTTCGGTCAGCCCTTGCCTTAGTTTATACTCGTTGGTACGGCATTGACTTTGGATGGATAATCCTATTCTGGATAGTCAAGTCCCTACTCATAAGCTAGTGGACCGAGCCCATTTTCGCCCTCTGCATGCGATAAAATGAATGTTTAGCTCCAAAACTTCAACTGGCAAGGAGTTAGACTTACAAATGAACAAGCTAATGCGTGGGCTAATACAGTGAATGGTGTTGTTTCAAATACTAATTGGTTGGCACAAAATCAGCCTGCTATTTCTGCATGGCTTAATTCGAATGTTTCATAGTTCAATTATTTTATGTTAAAATTTTTTTGCACTTTTATTAGTTAAAATTATTTATAAAAATAATATAAATGTTGAAAATAATAAAAAGAATATTCCTATTATTGAAACTGAACACTTTTGAGATGATCCAGTGGGTGAAGGCGATGATCCAGTGGATGAAGGCGATGATCCAGAGGGTAAAGGCGATGATCCAGTGGGTGAAGACGATGATCCAGTGGGTGAAGGCGATGATCCAGAGGGTGAAGATGATGATCCAGTGGGTGGAGGCGGTGATAAAGGCTAAATTTAATTTTTTTTTAAATTAATTTTAAAAATTTACCGTTGTTCCATTTGCCATACATTTATAGTATCCGGGATAATCTGGATATTCTATTGAGCAAAGTTGGCCTAGCCTAAAAAATAGTTCTTTTTATAGTATGGCTCAAATGAACCCGACATCCACCCCTATTCTAAATATCATCGTTTTTAATCAAAAAACTGATTTGAAAAATCAACTTCCTGAGGTAATTTTATGCGAGGAATCGATTGCGCGTATTTTCGATGCAAGAAAATTTTTTGTCTGACCCTGATTCATGAAATAATTGGGTTTTCGATGCGAAAGCAATAAGCATTCTCGTTTAAAATTATCTTTAGAAAAATGATTTCGTAACAATTTTCGCTCCAAAACTCTAATTTTTCCCCTGAATCAGGGTCAGGAAAGCATTTTCTGGGTTTGCGAATGCGCGAAATCGATTACTCGCATAAAATTACCCCCATATGCGTCATTTTTAGACAAATAAATTTCCGGGCCCTATAAAATCAAAAAGTGTTTTTTTGAGCCACAGTGTACAATCTTGTAAACCTAGATATGGACTTTCCAGATATTATTTAACCAAACTTTTCGGATTTACCCTCCCACTCCCCAAAACAGCAGAAGATAAGTCCCGGGCAGGCCCAAACCATGCCAGGGATGAAGCTTGGCCAGGAATGCACAGGCTCTGATTTTTATACCCAAACAGGGTCAAACCGATGCCTACATTTTTCACCCCTATTCCTCCTGAAATCAACCGCTGAGGAGGGAGAGGGGATGGAAGAGTTGACTAAGTACCAATAAAATCTATACCTTAAGTCTCCTTCAGGAATTTGCGTACTCCATCCAACTGAATTATACATCATGTATTGATAAAACAAATTATCATCCACTTTCATCCTTTGCAACAAATCATTCATTGTTTGAGCATTAATTTTTGTCAAATTATAGTCATTTTTGAAAGAATACTCCAAAGTCCAATTTATACTAGGATTTTTGTTGAGATCTAGCAAGTTGACATAATAAGTCCTAAATTTGCTTATTAGGTAGAAATTTTTCAGAAAGTTTGTCACTTTATATCAGTGTAGTCCCATGTTTGATCATCATATTCGATTATTCGAAAAGCGGGATTGTTAGAGCTGCCACCAGAAAGGTCGCTATACCAAGTGGTTACAGCAGGGCACATTAGCATAAGTTGTACTGGGTCTGAGCCATTCTAAAATGTATTTTTATAAAATATTGGGTTGTACCATAAGTACCGGTGGCTCAAAAAATACATCGAATTTGAGCATTTTCGCTCGTTTTCGATGAAATTTTTTTCAGTACTATTCAAGAATGTATGCTGAATACGATCCAATCAGTCGCTTTGAGATTAACTCATGTTTTCGTGTCAATATCCAGTCTTTTTCGAGATGGAAAACTCGAATAGAAAGTTGTCATGGTAAACATGAAACGAGGCGAAAGTTATAGTGCCAAAAATTTACCATTCCGTGAACGGTTGACTTGAGTAATTTGTCAATTTCTACATAACTATTCAAAATTACCTTGAGAACATGAAAAGTATCACTGTGATGGTGCGCAAAAATCATCCATTTGATTACGCTAGCATATTTTAATGTGATATCCACAAATTTTTGATTGTGCTCAGGGAACATCCAAGTAAAATTTGGCGACCTTTCATATACTAAAAATTTTTTAAACTTTTTTAAAGAACCAGTCTATTGAAAAAAAAGTTACCATAATTTGTATATATTCGGAAAGTTCATGAAATTTGCTCCATTTTTAATGAACTTTCCGAATATATACAAATTATAACAACTTTTTTTCCAAATGGACTAGTCCTTTAAGAACTTACCTCCTGGTGCAATATGAGCTATGACATGAATAATTTGATTTTTGTTTTTAGCATCTTCTAGTGTATCTGCCATGAATTTAAACTGATCGGCTGGATCATCAGGATTTGTTAAATTCGCTGTGTTAAATCGAAAATAAATATTGGTGTTGAGGACCAAAAAAGTTGCATTTTTGAACGAGAATTTATAATAGCCACCCTTGAGGAAAGTGTCCTAAATTTTCTATTTTATTGGATTACAAATAATGGTGCCAAGTTTTTTTGGGATATGGCCAAATATTTTGAGGAAATGGTCAAGAAAAGAGTTAGGAGAATGAAGAGTCTCATCATTTTTTGCACAAAATTTTTCTAGTTTTTGAAAACTCGTAGGAGGGTTTCTTGCTCACCCAACAACCCCTTTTCATCCCCCAAATCTCCTTAACTCTCCAAACTAGATTGAATTTATCCAGACTTTCGAAGTGTACCCCAACCTTCCGGGTTGGCGGGGGGGGGGGGGTACTCAGATTGATCTTAGTGGATGGAAATTTCTTTCCCAATAATGTAGGGGGATACTATGAATTTTGTGTAGTTGTACTTTTGCATCGGACCCTATCCAATCCTTCCATAAATCATAAGTTCTTGTATAAATATTTGAATAATTATCCGGGAAAGCATTAGCCGGTGCATAATCATGATTTCCAAACGTCGGTATAATTTGAGTGGTAGGAAAAGTTGACTTTAATAGGCTCGTAGAAAAATTCAGTGCGTTAATAACATCTAAAAAATTTTTTATTAAAAAACAATTAATTTTAGAAATTTTAAAATGGCATGGAAATAAAAAATTGCCTGTATCCGAAATGTAAAAAATTCAGAATAGCTAACATTTTGGAGGGCACTATTAGGGACCATCCAGATATTACGTTATCATGTTGGGGGAGGGGGGGGGGTCAGCCATCTTCACAAAAAGTTGATAATGCTAGTGCATTTTTGATAACATGGGGGGGGGGGGGGGTAAAAAAATCCGAAAATCCTGATAACGTAATTTTTGGACAGCCTCTTATTTGATTCTAGGAGTGGAATAGTAGACCCCCTGCGCGGCACATGGCATTCGGTCTCGGCATAGAGGCTACGTCCATAACGCTGTTTTCCGCCACTACTTGATTCAAACAAGGTCTTTTTCCTCTGGGTACGTCAATAATCTTACAGTCTTCATTATATCCATCAATGTGTGGAACATTGTCACCAGTCCATAAAATAAAATCGGGATTTGGTATGTTGTTTTTAGCATTTTGAACAGCATTTTTTACTAAAGCCTAAATTTTTGAGTATTTAAAAAAATTTTATAGAGCATTTAATACAAAAAAAAATCTCTTCACACATTGTAAAGTAGTAAGCGACTCATTTTACACTAAACGTTGAGAGCTCGACCAATGCAGAAAATTTTATGATAGACTCAAAAAAAGTTATCAAAGAGACCCCCATAAAATTGGTCGTAAATTTTTGCTTTTCATTTTTTATCTTGGATCACCATTCACAGGGCCTTTCGATCACTGGTTCGATCTGCCAGGGTCAGAGATCGCGAGGCTCAGTGGATAGAATTTCAAGCGAAACATGAAATGCAACGCGTCATCGCACTCATCATGGCACGCGTCATGACACCCGGGGCTACCTTGTCCCCAAACGGACATTTTGAATAGTTTTGTTTATAATTGTCCTTTTTGTTATGGTTTCAATAAAAAAATCCCTATAACGATGTGTGATCATGAACATTCTCATGTGACTGGTTTATTCTGCCGCACCTTATAGTTGTGTTTTTGAATTTTTACCTCGGGAGAATCACAATGATAATTCCCAAATTTACCAATATCTTCTCTTGGAGGCTCATTAGCACTCTTATGGCAGAAATTCGTTATATCCCCATATTGATCATAATCTTTATCAAAATGAAAATCGGTGATTTGTAGAACTTGTGCACATAAACATGAATTGATTAAACTAGAAAATATTAGACATATAAATAGAGAGTGCATTGAATGAATAAGTTGAGGTGTTCCTAAAATTTTTACTCGAAAAAATACTTTGAAGCTAAAAGTGTTGGGACCTTCGACAGAAAAAAATCTCCAGAAGCGACCTCAATAAACCAAATTTTTCCTAATGCCAAATTTTTCTATAAGCATTTAAAAGATAAATCTCACTATCAGTAGACAAATACATATTAATCTTTCAAATTATGGAAGTAAAGCCAAAAAAAGAGCGATCTTATCAACTAGAAAATTTACTAGACACTACTGAAAGAAAAAAAAGCATGTAGCTTTACATCTTCGTTTTTAACCTTGTCGTCATTGTTTGGGACAAGTGTATCTTTTATTGCAGTTTTTCATGGGGAATAATATATGCAAAAATTTTTTTGAAAAAAATCGTATATGTTAGTCAAAAAGTCGAATTACTAAAAACATGCACAATATTTAGTAAAATCTGTCTAGTTCTTAGTAGGAATTGAGTTGAAACTTCGTTGATCACTCATGTGAAAGTTGAAAATATGCCCTACAACATTTATATATACATCTATATAAAAAATCATCTAAGGGATCAAAAATTGATTTTTTTTCGATAAAACCCCTGCTTTTTATAGAAATTCACATAAAAGTGCCTATAGCTTTTTTTCTATACAGTCAAAAATCGACCGCGAGGTATCATTTCACCGCGAAATTTTATGGGAAACAACTTTATAGAACATCACTTTACCGGGAAAAAGCATTTAAGGGGTCAAAAATCGCTTTTTTTAATTATACTCCAATCTTTGAAGCATTTGACCAAGTTTTTGGACGAAGTTCTGCATTTTAGACCCGGTTGCGGGGCAGTATAACTTTTCGTATAATTGTGGTTCGTACGGTACTTTTCGTACGAACCTTTCGTACGAACTTTTCATTGCCTAATTATCAATAAAATCCGTTTATTGACACGAAAAAAATTTAAACTAAAACGGATTTTATTGATAGTCAGGCAACGAAAAGTTCGTACAAACCATACGAAAAGTTATACTGCCGGTTGAGGGAATTTTCAGCCAAAGTGATATGCTTAAAAAATGTAGCCCAGATTCCGAGGAAAATTTTGGTATATTGAGTCTGGCTATTTGGCAACAAGTTGACTGAGTTTTGACCATTTTATTCTTGAAAACTGGTCATTTTCGATGTTTTTAGTGTATCAAGTTCCTAGAAATTATGCTAACTTAATTATCTTGGTCAAAAAAGGTAAAACAACTCAATTTTGGACCAAGATAACTAAGTTAACATAGTTTTTGGGAGCTTGATACGCTAAAAACATCGAAAATGACCAGTTTTCATGGATAAGATGGTCAAAACTCAGTCAACTTGTTGCCAAATAGCCAAACCCAATATACCAAAATTTTCCTCTGAATCTGGGCTACATTTTTTGTGCAGATCACTTTGACTGAAAACCCCCGCAACAGGGTCGAAAATGCCGATCTTTGTCAAAAACGCGGTCAAATACCTCAAAGATTGGGGTATAACTTTTTATTGACGCGAAAACCTTATATAGATATCAATATAAAAGTTGTAGGGCAGATTTTCAGCTTTCACATGAGTAGTCAACGAGGTCACAACTCAATTCCTACAAGGAACTAGATCGATTTTACTAAATATTGTGCATGTTTTCAGTAATGTGACTTTTTGACTAACGTATACGATTTTTTTAAAATTGTTTGCATATACTATTCCCCATAAAAAACTGCAATAAAAGATTCACTTATCCCAAACGTCATTAAAGGATTAATCAAGATATGATGTTACTAAGAATTAAAAAAAAGTTGAATAAATGATTGGCCATTTTTTTAGTGGAGCCTATTCGAATTGTATGGATTGCTTTTTTACAATTTTTAGCTGCCGTTGACAGAAAAGATTTTACAAGAAAAAAAAAAAAATATGAGAGAAAACAAAAAACCGCATGTGATGGGAGAAAACAATATTAGTCTATTTTATTTTCGCAGAGATGTGCATTTTTGAAACTAGAAGGTAGAGACGTTGTCCTTCGCGCTGCCATTGAACACAGGGAGCATGACGATGTCAATCTATTTAAAAAAATTCTAAAACATTTGTTTATTACAACGAAAACATGCGCATGAAATTCATAAATTGTCAAATTTAAACGCCACTACAGGGCGGCATAGAACGGGACGACAATTGTGAGAGGATTTTTCAAACACCCAGGACCATGAACCGGGAACGAATTGACCGGGGTTGGGAAACCGGTGGGGGATCCCCGGTTTTAAAAATTATTGCGCCCCGACATTTGCGTAATGACTTGTGCTCCCTTTTCCGTTTTTCAAAATTTCGACCTTTTTTGAAAGATATTTTACAAGTCGAGTGAGCAGACATGGGCAAAGGGGTATGTCACTGACCCAAAATTTAAGAAGTGGTCCAAAACATAAGGGTCCTCCCTTATGATTTTTTTCGAAATTTTCCAAAATTTTTTGACAAAAACGAAGTCGCTCGGGCAAAATAAGAAGTGTTCCGGGATCATAAGGGTGTACCTTATGTTTTTTCGGCAATTCCGGCTTTCTAAGAAGAGGGAGGGTGTGTGGCGCACACCCTTGCCCACGTCTGCGAGTGAGCAAATGTCGGGGCGCAATTATTATCGCGCATATGTAGGGGCGCAAATGTCGTTGCGCAAATGCCGGGGCGCATAAGTCGGGGGGCAAATGTGAAAGTGCAAATGTCGGGTGTGCCTATGTGAGGGCGCAAAAGTCCCCCACCCGAAAAAACCGTTTTGGGAAAGTGCCCCCTCTAGTCGACCCTTCTCCCTACGCCACTGCCCAAAACCCGGAGAATCCCCGTTGGGGCCCCCGGTCCGGTCTCTACTAGGAAGATTATCACGAACACAATGCATTTCTGCATAAGAACAAAAATAAACATTTTTTATTAACTAATAACTGACTAATTTACAAATAAAAATGTTTATCATGAATTATTTTGATTCTTCCAATTGAACTAATTTTTTACTGAAACGGTCTTGGCTGGAGAGAATAATCTCTTTTTTGACACTTTTTTAGCCCTCATATTCACATTTGGTCGGCGTTTTCTTTGTCTAGTTGGATTTTTTCGCGCCTAAAAATATTGATTAAATGTGATCTTGGTTAAAAAACAATCAATAAAAAGAACACATATAGAGTGATGCATACTTTGGTTGAAATTGCTATTGAACCGGATTTGAGCTGCGGCGGTGAACTGGGACGAGTTTGAACTGGAATGATCACACCAATATTTGGACGATCAATACATTTTGGAATTCCACATAAACCACAGCTTTCTCGACAATTTTCATGTAAAAATAGTACAGAGTCTCCTTTAACACATTGTCCTTCGCGCTGCCATTCAACACAGGAAACATGACGATTTTGACAGACTATAAAAAAATTCAAAAACGTTTGTTTATTACAACGAAAACATGCATATGAAATTCAAAAATTGTCAAATTCAAACGCCACTACAGGGCCGTCACAGAATTTTTTCATGGAGTGGAGGTACAAGATCCCTTTTCAATCATTTTCTGGGGCTTTCGGAGGGAGGGGGTTACATGTGTGTACCCTACCATTAGTAACATTATATGCAGGTTGACACTGGTGACAAGATGCTTTACAAAATTGATTCATAAATTGTGGATTTGCTCGACATTCACCCTTGCTTTCCCAAAGATCACAACAAGGATGGAAATTGAAGCAGTTTGTAAATCTGCGAGGGATAAGTGGTTTAGTTTCAAGAATTTCTTGAGCTCGTGGGGCATTTCTTGAACTGGATGGCTAAAAAATGTCCATTTTTATACAAAATTTACCTATTTTTTAAAGTGTTCTAACAGTTTTCCTTTAAAAGTTTAATTTTTCCATTAAAAAATTTTAGGGTAGGGTACACCCCTCCCCACATTATCTGGATGGCCCTTTGGGACCATTCAGATATTACGTTATCATGTGGGAGGGGGTCAGCCTTCTCCACAAAAAGATGATAACGCTACTGCATTTTTGATAACGTGGGGGCGTGGGTGGGGGTAAAAATCAGAAAAATTGATAATTTAATATCAGGATAGCCCTTTGTCCCTACACTACAGTAGGTAATTGAAAAAATATGCTACAGGGTGTATAAAAAAACCGGAATTGGGCGATTTTTCATGTTTTTCAACCCGAAATTTTTTTTCAAAAATGACCTTATTAGGGCTAATTTTATGCGAAGAATCGATTATGCGCATTCCCGAAGCTTGAAAATGCTTCCCTGACCCTGATTCAGGGAAAAGATTGTTTTGTATTGAAGCGAAAATACAAACAAATTTGGGTTTCCTGCCTCAAAATCATTTTCTGGGAGTAATTTTATGCGGAGAATCGATTGCGCGCATTCCCGAATCTTGAAAATGCCTGATTCAAGGAAATTAGTACATGTTCATTTTTGCTTAATGCACACTCTTTCCCTGAATCAGGGTCAAGGAAGCATTTTCAAGATTTTTTGAGAAAAACATTTCGAGTCAAAAAAACATGAAAAAATAGCCCAAATTCCGGTTTTTTATACACCCTGTAATCTCATTGTCCAAATTTATCACCGGATGATGGTAGGGGTCTATCAAGACACATGAAAATTTAAAGTTTATCAATTTACCTGCGGGGGCCTAACAGCTACACATCTGTTAAACAAACATCTTCCATTATAACAGGCATCGAACATTTCAAAATTATCACATCGACCTCCGATCTTAATTTTTGAAACGCAATGTGGGAATGGTCTTGTGTCACAAAATAGATATTTAGACCCACAATTTTGGTTTTCTATCGTACACATTGCTCGTGGAGCATATTTATAGAGTTGATCGGTATATAAATTAGAGAGGCCATCACGCAACATTAAGTTATATGGTGCTAGCTGAGCTCGGCTGAAGTGTAAGGGGCTTGCACATTGGGGAAGATCTGGGGGATAATTCTAAAATACAGGATGGTCCCAAAGATCCAGTACACTTTTTAATTCGATATAATTTGAAGAATATTTATCAGAAAATCATCTATCTAGGGGGTAGTTTTATTCGTTTGCGTACTAAAATCGATTGAATCAGGGTCGGGGAGGTCTTTTCATGCTTCGAAAATGCGCGCAATAGATTCCTCGCATAAAATTACCCCCGGGAAAACGATTTTTCCAAAACAGCTTTGCTCACCCTGATCAAGGAAAGTTATAGTGCTTTAAGCGAAAATTGCCTGAATCAGGGTCGGATAAATTTTTTCATGCTTTGAAAACGCGCGAATCAATTTCTCGCATAAAACTACCCCTAGACAGATGATTTTCTGAGAAATATTCATCAAATTCCCCATTCCCACATGCCCCTGTAGTGGGAGTGGGGACTTACAATTTCTCTCAAATCCCTAGGCTGCCTGAGCTGTCTCCAATTTTCCCAAATCAGATCAACAAATGAATGGTGTAAATAAAAAACCGGATCGTTTGCACTAGTTATCTGATCGAACATATCTCCGCCTAGCCAAACATGCACATTAGCATGGGTATATTCAATGGCATTAAAATTTGGAGGATAAGGGCAGCCTTAAAAATGGAGCTGAGTATTGCATTATACCAAACTTATATATTTTTACCCCTCAATGGTATAATATAAGCCAAAACATATTCAATATTTGTTTGAGCTAAAACCAAATTAACTTGTAACTCTGTCATAAGTTGACCTTCTCTTCCAAGATTTCTATAAAAAAAAGTGTCTAGAAGATTGAGAGAAAGGGGTCTTTTTGTGGCAAAATGACTAAAAATGACAGTAGGAGGGAGCATACTTAAATAGGGGGTCGTAATTACGACCCCCTGCGCCGCGAGGGCCCCGAAAAATGAGGGGGCGCCGAAAGGCAAAAATTTCCCGAAAAATCCATCCCCTTCGCTACCCCTCCCCCGCCATCCCCTTCCGACACTTTCTTGTCTATGTCATACCATACCTCCTTATAGTTGGATGCCCTTCTATTGTTCTCCAAAAAGCAAATGGGCCAGTAATTAAATTTCCACTTAAATCTGTTTCGCCCATAAAATCACTGCTAAAAATTATTGAGTCTCTGGGATCCGGCAAATATCCATCCATTACGGAATCCCAATATGGTATAGCCATAGTAGGGTCTATTAGACGGAGAGCTATTTCGATTCTAAAAAATTGTGAGAGGCATACAAATTTTGAAGACTATGTCAAGCTCAGTAGGGAAAAGAGGAATTTTTTACCTTTTTAAAAATTCTCGATGCCATGGTAAAAATCCTGGACCAGAGTGTGCTCCTGAGTCTTCTGCTACCTAAAAAATGGTTAGTTATCGCTTCCTTCATCTCACTGGCGAGATCGAACTAGCGATTTCATGGCACAAGAGAAAACATGTAGGCAAAAATTCTATCTTTTTTATGTGGGGGAGGTCCTTTAACAAATTTGTTGAATCAACCAAAAAATTTTCGCCATGTCTGTATTTAACCCTCGACCATCGAGTTAAAATGAACCACTTTGCCACTTCACTATGGCTAGTGCCTTCTTCTCACAGCGAGAAAATTCCCTATACTAATGCGTTGATGCATACTTCTCGATGTTCTCTAGCAAATCTATCATATTCTCCACTAGCTTTCATTTGGTTGAAAGCCTTATGAAATCTCCTTTTTTCTGCATCTGATAACAATCTATATTCTTTCCTAAAAGCTTGACCTAGGGGCAAGCCATTACTTAGGATACACACTCCTTTCTTATTCAATTTACCCTAAAATGGTCATTTGGTATAGATTATTTTTCTGTATACTTACAGAAAAGAATGGGCATAAACAAATCAGAGTCATGCATTCATATGGGCTAGTTGCAAGTTGGCCTCTTCCATTTAAAGGGAGTATAACAGGTTGCCGTGAAGAAATACCGGGTGGTTCTATTCTAGTTTTATTATTTCTTCGATTTTCGAATTTTCGTCTCGCATTTTTATCTTTAGCACGTAGCTAAAATTGAATGAGCATTTTTATAAAAGCTACAGCAAGAGTCGAAAAGTGGATCTCCAAGTGGTTCCTTCCCCTAAGGACCGGATCAGGGCGCCTGGTCCCAGGTGTCACTCCACAAAGTACTGGCCTAGGGATGTTACATGTCAAAATGGAAAAAGTGGCAAACACCATGCAAAACGTGGCATTTTTTTGGTTGAAAATCGAAATTTATGCTCAAAAATTGAATTTCTCAAAATCGAATTTTGCTAAAAACATTGAAATTTTTTATCAAAAATCGAATTTTGGTTGAAAATTTAAATTTTTTTGTGAAACATCGAAATTTTGCTCAAAAATTGAATTTTTTTCTTAAAATCGAATTTTTGCTCAAAATTTGAATTTTTTTCCTCAAAAGTCAAATTTTTTGCTCAAAATTGATTGAAATTATCGGTCCTAAGGAATTTGATCTTTTCTTTAAAAAACGTCCAACAAGGGGTAAAAAGTGCAAAAACGTGGCAGCGTGGCAAAAGGTCCAAAAACGTGGCAAATGCCACGTTTTTGTGTTAATGTAACATCCCTATACTGGCCATCCCCGGACTGCCAGTGCCATGTGCAGGAACAGAAGGCCTCTGAGACCAGCTTCCCAAAGGAGCCACCAAGGTCGGGACTAGCGAAAATAGACTATTCCCCTTTGAAGACGAGTCGGTCTCTGGATACTTTGGGAGGGGTCTATAGCTATATTTTTACCCTCAAACAAATTTGTCTCAACTCTTCAGTTGGTGCATCCGAACAATCATCTTTAAAGCTCAACTGACAATAAACTATTAGTAAACAGAACAAAATAAAACTTAACTTTATCAACATTTCAATTTATGAACGCAGCAAGTTTGAAAATCAATTATAAAAATCAATCACAAACATATGTAAATTTTGTGCATGCAGTTTTTTGGCCTTCATTCTAATTAATTAGGTCACTTTGACCTAGGACAATAACTACCCTACGGGGAAATTGAAGCGCTTTCAAGATACCGGTTTAGTTCATTTTATGTGCCTGGAAATTTTCATATTTGTATGTTGAGAAAAAAAGAAGTAAAAAATGTGAAATATGAAAAAATAAACTTTATTTCTTATATTAGAGAAAAATTTTTTTAAATGACCCATATAGGCGTAATTTTATGCTAGAAATCGATTTAGCGCATTTCCTAATCTTGAAAACACTTTCTTAGCCCTAATTCAGGGAAGGAATCGATAAATTGAAGCGAGAATCAATTTATTTACGTAAATACGTATCCTTTCCCTGAATCAGGATCAAGAAATCGTTTTCACGATTCGGGAATGCGCGCAATCGATTCCCCGCCAGAAAAACCTAAGAAACGACGATTTTCTCACAAAAATCCGAAAATGTTTGATTTTCGCTTCAATATACCGATTCCTTCCCTGAATCAGGGTCAAGGAAG
>JAQGCO010000132.1:0-13977 GCA_034700925.1 Acrobeloides cf. buchneri Gr-Nem-00862
TGACAGGAGCGTGATTTTTTTTATCAATTTTTGAAAAAATTGAAAAAAATCACCTTGGTCCCCCTTTATGTTTTTTTTCAAATCCCCTCCCGAAAATCCCGGGAATCGATCCCGTCCCGGATCCCGAAAATCTAGCCATAGCCCATCCCGAAAAATTCCGTCCCGGCCAATAGGTCAATCCCGAACTCGGGATCGAACACTAGTTATGATATAGGCAAATTTCGCTTCAGTATTCGATGGCGGGGGGGGGGGGGGTGCGAAGCCTCCAAGAGTGAGAAAGAAGTCCCTATTCACCTACGGATTGCACCATTCCCGCGAACAACCACAAGATTTTCTCGCTTTTATTAATCCCCCTTATTTCATCTTTGCTTTTGAAATTAATTGGGAACGATCTGGTCATTTTTCTAATCCTCAAAAAAGTCCAAGTTATGCTTCTAATAAGCTTAGCGGAGCAGCTCCCGAGACTCTCCCATTACAAGATGCATTGATTGTCCAGGAGCAAATTGTAAGTAGGATCGATAGATTTGTCCTCTTAAACACGAACCGATCGGGTTCCCGCGAACAACCAAAAGACAGACTAATATATTGACTGGTTTTCCCCTATATTTTCCTTCCGTCCGTCCGCCTTCCTCTATCCTTCACATGCATTTGCCAGCTGGGTGATGTTCATTTGTCCGTTGTATTGCGCACCCCGCAGCATACAGCCTTGGAATAAACGTTTGAAACACCAAACAGCTGGTGAAATATCAACAAAAAGTCGTCTTGGGCGAGAATTTTAATCGAGATTTTTGTGACCCTTTTGTAATGTTTTCACTCTTTATGAGATGATTGCGCTAAAAGCTAGTGTTTTTTTGTTTGACTTTATGCAAAAGTTTCTCATCTTTGTTGAGTGCTTCCGTCTTGTGAACTGTCGGATCTTGTGAACCATAGTTTTTTCCCAGTGGGGTGTTAAGGTCGAAGCGTCGGAATTTGCCCATTAATGTTAGAAAAGGTAGTTTTGTACAAAAATTGTGAAAATTGCAGCCACGTTGTTATTGTTTAAAAAAGAATTTTTTCAAAAATTGGGCCATTTTTTACAAATTTTTTGTTTAAACATTTCCCTCAAAAATTTCTTGTATATAAACGCCGCCTTTGGGGGAGGGGGTTCAACTTTTCAAAAAATTTGAAGTTTGGGGCCAGGGGACTCTTATGTAAATTTTCAACCTTCGGTCGATAATTTCTGGAGGGAAGGGTTAAAAATCATTTTTTAACAAATGAAAAAAAATAAAAAACAATTTTTTGCAAATTTTCTACATTTGTAGTTTTTGTTAAGTTTTTGAACTTTTTAATTCCTTCAAATTTTAGAGAAATTTTTTCACCCCTGATTTTTTGAACATTTATTTAATCCATCATTTTTGAAATTTGAACAAAAAATCCAAAATTTTATTTCTCCATCCAAAACTAGCAAAAAATTTATTTGCCTGTTCAGAATTTTAATAGCTTTTTAGCTAGTTCCTATACTTTCAACCATTTACGCCCTTCTCTTTGGTTACTTTGTCCATTTTTAATACCGCATTTCTTGCTCATTTTAATATGCATTTCTCGATATTTTCTCGTTTTTCGCCTGATGAATCATTTACGCCCTTCTCATTCTCTAAAAAGGTGGACAACTGTTGTCAGCTTTTAGCTATTATTTTTTAATAATAAAAAATTTTATACGTATAATTCAATAAGAAATATTCATGATTAGTTTTTTTACTGAGATGAAGGACTAGTTTTTTAGATTAGATGGGGCTAGAGGTGTTCACGGGCCAGAATTGCTCGAGGGCCGGCCTGGCCCAACAAAAATTATGTCCGGTCTGGGTTAACGGCAGACCGGCTCTGACTGTCTGAAGATAGACCAGGCCGGCTGTAGTCAGTCTGATACGAGGGCAAGTTAGGTTGATTGTGTCCGGCCTAGCCTGAGCTAGGCTAGGACGTGTTCCTGCACACCTTTAGATGGGACTTTTTTATTATTTCATAGAATTAGGAAGCTATCTTGGATGGGTATAAATATTTCTTTCATCCCCTCTCCCATCACTACCACAGGGGGAGCACACATGGGCAGCCCCACCCACCCTATCCAATTGAACGGGAGGGATAACTCGTAACTTAGGTGGTAGTAGGGAGTAACTTTTCTTAGTCTTCAAAAAAAGTCGAGGGGGGAGGTAACTCATAAAAATTTTTTTGGATGCCCCTTAGTCCATGTATTAAGGGAAAGGGGAGACCCACGGTAAAGAAGTATTACATCAGGATGGGAGTAAAAAAGTATTTCATTGACTTTTATTTTCCACGACTATTCATATTTTTGAGCACTTTCATAATGTGTTACATTGATGCTCTTTTTGTATCAAATTGCATTGTAAATAATAATTTATCTTAAGTGTATATTAGATTTCTTTCTTGCGTCGAATGAATCAAACAGAAAGACACGTTTCGTAGACTGATTGCTGAGTAATTTTACTTTTCTATAGTATTCTTTTCTATTTTTAAAATTTCCAATATGTTGGACAGAAGAAAAAGGAAAACCAAAAAGTTTGTATGGACTCAAAAGGTAGGTTTTCAAAAATATACAATTTAAAAACAAGTATCGCATAAAAATTGTATTTCCTTCCATAAACATTTTTATGCAAAAATAATTCCGCCATCGTATTCAGCATAGTCAAAAATCTTTAAATGACACCCATCATGTTATATAGAAATTGATTTTTCCTAGCTCAGTAGCCACTAGACTATCCAACAGTTTATAGGTCCTGGTTCGATTTCTTTTAAGATAATTAAATTTAAAAATGGCCCAAATTTTTTGTACTGAAAAAGATCTGGAAGAAATTTTTACTTTTATTCAAAATTTAAGCGCTTTCTGGGGGCCCAATTTTTTCTAAAATTGAAAATTTCTTTCAAAATATTGTTTTTTTATGACAAATTGTACATATGCAAAAATTTCAAACCAAATTTAAAAATATTGACCCAATCAGGAATTGAACCAGGGTCTATAAACTGTTAGCATAGTCTAGTGGTTAATAAGTTATGAAAAAATCATATTTATATGTCATGGTGAGTGTCGTTTAAAGGTTTTCGAATATTCTGAACACGATGTTGATGTTAATTTTGACTTAAAGATTTTGTGAAGTGGACTAATATTGTTGAACCCGATTTTTGATTTTTGAGACCATTGACATCATTCAAATATTTTAAGTCGTTTCAACCCGATCTGTTGGGTTTTATATAGCGTTTGAGTTAGTATAGACTGTTAACAGACTTTTTATTTGTTTGTTTTTATTTTTAAGTGCTCTTCTGATTTAAACTCATAAGTGGCTTTTCCCGACTTTTCTGGCTTTAAATTTTTGAATAAAAGTTTTTTTGCGCCCATCATAACACGTATGATTTTTGCAAAAATCGGAAAAAGCAGAGCTAAGAAAAAAATCCCTATTGTAAATATTGCTCATAAAAAAATAATTTTTTAAACAGTCAAAAAAACTCGCTTTTTCGGGGTATGAGTCAAGTTTTGGTGGTTTCATTCGGGGTATGAGTCAAGTTTTGGTGGTTTCATTGAAACAATCTAGTCGCTTAGGAATTTGTCATTTAGCCAACAAAAATTCCATATAATACATCGAAAACTAATAGGAAAGCGTTCTGTTATTGCATTTGTTAGAGGCGAAGAAGAAAATAGAAGTTCAAAACCGGCTCCAAGAAAATTGCTGCTTTTATCGATAAATTAAGGACAGATCACATGAAAAGAATCTTTTCCGTTTTGGTGAGAAAATTTTCGAAGAAATTGAAAATGCAGGTAGTAAAAAATTGCAACTTTTGCAAGAGTGGAACGTTCGAATCGATAATTTTTACGCGATTTTTGAATTTTTCATCATTTTTGGGTGATCTCGATTCTTTGAACCCATTAAAAATTTGGATAAACCCAATAAGGGGCCATCCAGATATTATGTTATCATGTTAGGGGGGGTCAGTCCTCTTCACAAAAAGTTGATAACGCTAGTGCATTTTTGATAAAGTGGGGGAGGGGGTCTAAAAATCCGAAAAAATTAGTAACGTAATACCTGAAGAGCTCCTAAGTAAACAAATTGTTTTGAATCTTAGGCCAGTGGCGTAGAGAGAAGGGTCGGCTGGAGGGGGGGGGCACTCTCCCTTCCCCTTAGGCTTAGGTTTCAGGCTTGAAGTTTAGGCCGTTTTATCAAAATTTCGATTTTTCGAAATCTGAAACCTCGAAATCAAAGTCGAAATCGAAATCACGATTTCGACGCATTACTAACCCCTATGTCTAGGGATTTAAAAAAATTCGGTTACCTGCCCCTCCCCCCCCCCACCACTGGCTTAGGCTTAAGCAAATGGCGTTCCAGAAATCCCGAAAAGGTCGCATAAGTGTTTGAGTGATGCTCGAATTTTCCCACTTTCTGTTCACTTTTCTTTCAGTCAAAACAGATACATTCAAGAGTTGGGTGCGAAAATGGTACTCAACGTGAGAAAAGTGTATCTTCATTTTTCTTCCGTGGCCACTTGAAATTTCTTCTTTTATTGGTAAAGTACATAAATCGACTTTGAGTGAAATACCAGAAATTATAATTATAATGCACAGAATAATAATGCCCACTTATGAACTCCGAAATTGTCCGCCCGTTCACAGAAGTTTGAAAAACTTGAGATTTATGGGTGAATTAATCTGGTTTGAAAACGGATTTATGCCTTTTTTGAGAGATGGTGTGTTGTTGGAAAAATATATAGGAGATACTTCATTAGATCAAAATTTAAAATAGCATTGGCACACATAACAAAAAATTACCAACATCTGCTTGATATCACAAATAGAAAAAAGTTTTTCAAAATAAAACATCAACAAAAAATTGCAATTTTGATGCCTTAAACTAACATAATTGTATAACTTTTTCAGAGGTTACGTACAGAAAACCGGTTGCTGCGTCAGCGCATCGATTATTTGGAACATGAGAGCTCCGCATTGGCCGACAAATTGATCCGTGGCCAAGTGGATCTGGCGCAACAGGCCGATAACCACCTCAATATCATGCATGAATTGAACCTGCTCCGAGACATCAACTCTGATGCGCATCGGAAATTGGAGGGTATAAAAAATGAAATAAATCAAAAATCAAGATGGAAAGTTTAGGAGCTTATGAGACAATCAGGGAGTTGAGTAGCAAAAGAAATGAAGATTTGAGCCTGATTGAGACGGGTACCCAAGTGGATGATACGACTATGATCGAGCATATACATTCCCTGCAACAAGATATGATTGAAGCACATACGAAAAAAGCTGATCTCGAAAATACTGTTAGAGAGTTGAAGTTGAGGATACAAGTAAGGGCAAAAAATTTTTTGTTGTGATCCCTATCGATCACAGGTTCCTTTGTAGGGTGCCAAAAAAGAGATTTTAGCGATTTTTTCAAATTTTTTTAACTTCACCAAAATAACCCTATAGGTGGTTTTCTATGCTAGGAATCGATTGCGCGCATTACAGAATCTTGAAATCGCTTTCCTTACCCTGATTCAGGGAAGAGATATGTGTATTGAAGAGAAAATAGGTTAATACAGGGCCAGGGAATCGTTTTCAAGGTCCGGTAATAAGCGCAATCAATTTTTCGCAGAGAAAACTTGTGTACAGCGTCGTAATTTTGATATTGAAGAAATGCCAACCACACCAAAAACACAAGCCTTCTGTGGGGTGGGGTCCAAGCCCTTTCTCAAATTTGAAATTTTTTTGAAGTTACCATCCCCTCTCATGTAACGTTAAAAAAGTACATTTTAAACCTATTAAAAATTTTCGACCCCACCAAATTTCCATATAAATTAACTCATTAATTATATTTTAGGACTTAGAGTCCGCTAATAAACGCCTAAAAGAATCGCCTCCGGACGGTGGAATTGCAAGCATTCAAGAGGAATTAATACGGGTAAAAATGCGCGAAGCGGAAGCATCTCTATCCCTAAAAGAAATGCGTCAACGACTAGCCGAGTTAGAACAACACTGGGCTGTAAGTTAAAAAAACTTAGATATATTTAATGGGCTATACCCCACAAAAAATGAAAATAAAGAAAAAAATTTAAAAAAATATTGAATATTTGAGGGCAACCGAGTTTTTGTGGAAATAACGATTTTAGACAATTGTATTTTTTCCTTCAAATTGTTCTAGAAACCTTTAACAACTATAAAAAAGTGATCCAAAAATTCTTTTTAGAAATATGTTGCTAGCCGAGCCTTAAATGGAGCTCAATCACCCCTCCCACAAAGCCAATCAATGACTTCTGTGGATACTGCCGGTGTCAGCAATGACTCCAGAGCTGAAAGCCCTCAACATTCCCCTAATAGTTCAACTACATCCGCCACACAAGCTGCAACTCCAAATGGTACCTCATCAGCTCCACAAACTGCTAGAGCAAGATTGTCCAAGCTGACAGCTTTTATAGGGGCTGCCGCAGGAGCTGTGGGAGCTAGCACATCAAGCGATGCTTCTGAACAAGGTCATGGGTCGATAACGATTAAAGACTTGGAAGATCAGCTCATGGGGTTGAGAATAAGAGAAGCAGATGCGATAGCAGAGTTGAAAGAGATGAGACAGAAAGTGATGGAATTGGAGACACAGGTATGGGTGTGAAAAATTTGAACAAACAAAACTGATTTTTTTTAGAATCATGTCTGTACCAACCAGCTCAAAAGGCAAGATGACGAGATGAAAAGGATTAAAGAGGAAAAAGAAATTTTATCACAGGTAAAAATAAAGCTCTCAAAAATGGGTCTATCTCCCTTCACCTCATCCCCCCTCAAAATTTTAAAAATAAAAGTGAGTTTAAAATGAAAATATTGATTTTTGTAAATGCCAAAAAATATAATCTTGATTCCCCGGGTCATAGATATCCCTATAGTCTGTTTCACGAGAATAGTGAAAAAAAGTTATAACCCGTTTCCTCCTCACAGTGAATAAAAGTGGAAAAGGTGCAGGCAAAGTTATAAAAAATTTCGTCAATCAACTCAGCCCGCCGAGTACCATATCATGGAGTTTCCGGGTTTGACTCATGGGTGATTGGCTAACGTGCTAGGCTCGATCCCACGTCCAAAAATTCCTTTTTATTTTGTTGTCAAAATTCAGAAAAAATTTTGTATTTCTATATTTTCAGCTAATGCTTAGTAGTACCGATTTGTTGAGATTTTTCCAAACGTTTTCATGGAAAATAATAACGACATCGTGTTCCCTCTTAATGTGGATATACAAAAATTTTCATGAATCTTGACAACAAAATAAATTTTGGGCGCGGGTTCAAACCCGCGACATACAAATGAATGCCGAGCACGTTAGTCACTTGGCCATTGGTCAAACCAAAACGCCATGATATGGTACTCGTTTTGAAGCGCTTTACGAGCTGGGTCGATTGGCAAACTTTTTTAAAATTTGACTCTTGCCTGCACCTTTTCGGCACTTTCCAGCGCCGTAACTTAGCGAAATGAAACACTGGGGGGGAGAAGAGTCGAGTCTTCACATCCACTCCCCCCTCGAGCGCGGGCGTTTTGTTTCCCAGTTCTCTTTCACTAATTTAAATTTTAGAGCGAAAAAGAAGCAGTTAACCATCTTAAAGAAGAGCAAAGAAAATTGCTAGAAGTCCAAACCGACTTAAAAGAAAAGAATGTGATGCAGAGACTAAAATACACCGAAGCAATTCAAAATATCGCCGATTTAAAGCAGTACATAGCTCAACTTGAGTCTAAAGTAAGTAGCAAAAAATTTTATAGATTTAAATTTTTTTCAAAAATACTCAAATTTAATTTTTTTCTTGAAAAATTGAAGGGGGTGGTCCCCTAAATTTGTGATTCCAAGACCCGTACTGCAAAAAACATCAACTTATTTCAAATTTTCACAAAAATTTTTAGAGCGCGGAAAAACTGGCACATGCTCAAGTTCGTGGGTCATCAATCGTCGATCTTGATGATGAATCGGTATTATTATTTCCATATTATACGAAAAAATTTTTTAATTTTTAGATCACCTCTCGCCGCTCAGTCGGTTCTTATGGCGATGCCAACTCGATCGCTTCTGAAGAAATGTCCGCATTTCTTGCTGATGTCACCACGAAAATTCCATCGGATCTGGCCAGTTCCGACTCGGATGATGGGAATAAAAGTGATGTAGAGACTGAAACTGAACAAGTTGGAGAAAGGAAGAGTTCGAAAAAATTTGCAAAAAAGTCCTCAAAAAATTCGAATACAAATGGAGGTGTACAGAAAAATGTGAATGTTGATGATGAAAATGATAGTGGTTTACAATTGAGTGATAATTAAGGAAAAATTCGATTTTGTTGAGCTTATTTTTAGTGGTTGTGTTTTGGAAAGTATATATTTTTGAGGGGATAGTGGCCATCATGGGCACCTTTTTGTCAAAAAATCAAATTTTTTCGAAAAATTATTATTGTTAAAAAATTAAAACAGCATTTTTGTGAAAAAAATTTACAAAATTTGAGAACCCCCGAAGTATATACTGTCCCATTTTTGTCTAGTCTGCTAAAAAAATACAATTTTTTTCAAAAATTCAATTTCTCGTTTTATAAACGAATATCTAAGTATTTTCTCTTTCATTTCTTCATCGAACGTTATTTTCACAAGTGCACTTTTGAAATTTTTACTTTTTTGAACCAAAATTTTCAATAAATGTGTGTATTAACGCGAAAATTTTGGCCTTTCTTTTCAACCGCCTTATATAAACCACTCAAATCACTTTATGATGTCTCCCGTTTCTCGAAATTTGCATAATTTTTTAATACTATACCTATACTAGTAGTATAATCAGGCAAAATTTCTGGTAGGGGATGGATAGTAGGGATGCTAGTCAACTGCGTAAGAAGTCAAATTTTCTATTTTTTTAAACAATTTTCTACATTTTTTACCCCCTCTAAAAATCTATTTTTAACCCCACCACTCCCCAACAAATATCTTTGACTCCCCCCCCCCCCAATACAGCCCTTACAATACTACTATATACGACTAAAAACAATGATTCATACAAGTTTTTATTCTCAGCAATTGTGATATATTTTAATGGTATTTAACGGTTTATTTGTCTGCTAAAAGTTCATTTGTTTGTATTATATAGCTCTTTGTAAACGCCTTTTAATATTCGAATTTTTTAAATACGGTATTTTTCTCGGTTTTTATTGTCTATAAAATAAGAATTTTTAAATAAATTATTAATAATTTAGTCGTTGAAAAATGTATGGTATAAACATGATGTGGCATATAAAAACATGAGTACATATACAAAAAATGTGTCGCTTGAATTGCACAATTTTTCATCTTTTTTGAGTATATAGAATGATTTCATAGACGTGATAAGCACAAAAGAAAGGGTTTTCATTTCTGACCACATACTAAAGCATAAAAGACGAAAATGAAAAAATTGATTTTTTAATTTTTCCAGAAGGGGTACCCCCATGATTTTGGTCTCATTTTTCTTCTCTCACCGAGCCCTATCGATTGGTATAGGCCACACATGCACAAGGTCTTACGTCAAAATTTTCAATACTACATATTTTTTCGATTTGGCGACCTATTTTTTTTTTGGTCAACATAACGTAAAATTCGTAGTATTGCCCGCCGGCCAAATACTACATATTTGTCAATTTTTTTGCCGGATACTACTACATGTCTTACGTAAGCTTGTGCATGTGTGGTATAGGCCGTGACGGAATTGGACTTAAGGTGACAGAGATAGCACAAACAAACAGACACACATAGCGCGTTTAATGTATATTTAGTCGTTGAAACATGCATGGTATAAACATGATGTGGCATATAAAAACATGAGTACATAAATATAAAAATGTGTCGCTTGAATTGCACAATTTTTCATCTTTTTTGAGTATATAGAATGATTTCATAGACATGATAAGCACAAAAGACAGTTTTTCGTAAACATAGTTTCAATTATCTGATTTTTGCCAGTATATTATATAGCTCTATAAACCTGTTTTGAAGATTGAGGTGGCATACAGAGGCGTGACACGGCACACCAAAATGCCGAAAAGGTGCAAACAAAGGATCAAAAGTCGCCAATCGGCTAGCTCGCCGAGCTCTTCAAAACGAGTACTATATCATGGGGTTTTGGGGGTTTGACAAGGTCGATTGGCTAACGTGCTCAGTCTTCACTCATAGGTTGCGGGTTCTATCCCACGCCCAAAAGTCTTTTTTTATTTTGTTGTTAAAATTCATGAAAATTTTTGCATTTCCACATTTTTATGCAGGAAATGCGATAGCACTATTATTTTTCCATGAAAACTTTTCTAAAAGCCTTCATGGAAAAATAATAGCGCATAAAAATGTGATAATGTCCATGAATTTTTACAATAAAATTTAAAAAATAACTTTTGGGCGAAGGATCAAAGCCGCGACCTATGAGTAAAGGTCGAGCACGTTATCCAATCGGCCATGAGGGAGGGGGGTCAACCCCCCAAACCCATGATATGGTACTCGTTTTGAAGTGCTCGGCGAGCTAAGTCGATTGGTGTAATTTTGTTTAACTTTTGACCTTTGTTTGTATCTTTTCCTCTTTGGTGCGCCCTGATGTCCAGGATTTTAATTTTTTGGTTTGGAGGGGGGGGGGGGGGTGTAAACCTTTTTCTAAAGAAATTTGTTGAATTTTTTCGAAAATCAGAAAAACGACAATTTTTCAGGTGTGTGTCCCCGGTGCACCCCCTCTAGCTACGTTCTTGCACCGCTGGACACGCCACTGAGGCATATATTGTCTTCTAAACTCATACATTTTTTTAGATATGCCCAACCCCATACACCTCTCATGGCTATTGCGCCATTGTAATGAAGTTGGTGAAAAAGTCGACGATCATGGCTTTATTTCACTAGACACACTTAATTCTATTTCACGCAAGAAATACACCATTGAAGAACTTTATAAACAAGTCAAGAATAGCAAGAAAAATCGGTACGAAACCTATGAAGAAAATGGCAAAGTTTATATTCGTGCTATCCAAGGCCATAGTTTCTATGTCAAAGACCCAGGCTACCAGTTAGAACCTGATGTCAAAGTTATGTATCATTTAACTCATCATGACAATGTTGGGAGTATACTCCAAAAAGGGTTGTTGAAGATGAGCAGGCAGTATATATATTTCTATTCAATTTTGAGAGAAGCTAAGATAACAAGATCGAGGGATACACCGCTGGAAGTGACGGTACCGCCAGAGGTGAATGTTTACAAAACGGTAAATGGACATTTGTTATGTGATACAGAAATACCACCTGAATTTATAAAAGTTGTTGAAATATAGATAGCTTAATGTAATTTGAAAAGTAGTATGCATACTCATGGGTGTGCATAGCCCAGTGGTTAGTGTGTAGATATTTTAAGAATTGGATTCAAATTCTAGCCATGCCAGATATTGAGCTCTTTTGTTGAAAAATAAAAAATAATCCTAAGTAGAGTTGCGCGGAATAGGGATTTGTCGGCTGGCAAAGTCGGGAATCGGGACTGGATTTTTAGTCGGGATTGTTTGGGGTTAAAAATTTTTTTCCAAAAATCCTAATTGTCCTTCATTATGATTTTTCATCAAAAGTGACTAAAATTTGGCACTAGGACAAACATCACCATAACCGTTATGGACAAAAACATAAAGGGACCATTAGGAAAAAATTTGATTTTTCGACAGGGGCAATTGCCCACTTAAATAAGAGCCTGCGGACAATCGTCGTCAGGACAACGTTACGGACGTCCATCACCGAGGACAACTATCACAATACATCCATCACCTAGGACCGTCACCGAGGATGTTTGGATGTCACCGTTCACTGGAGGACAACAATGTCCGCGACAGATGACGGTTGTCATCGGTGATAGTCTTCCGTGACGGATATCCTGTGATGATTGCTCTCGGTATCGGTTATTTGTAACGGTGACGGGAAACTTATCAAATTTTTTACTAAAAGTCGAAAAGTTTCCATCTTTCATCAAAATTCATCTTTTTTACCAAACATTCTCAATTCCCGATCGGGATTGGGGTCGGTACCGGGAGTCTCGAATCGGAGTCGGGACCGAAAAAAGTCGGGTTCGGGATCTGAATAAGTCGGCATTCCCGGTCTCGATCTCGGTTCCGTCCCGATTCCGCACAACCTAACCCTAAGCATTTTTTTGAATTTTCAAGAAAGTGCAAAAACTGTTGAAACTTGCTTGAATTCGAAGCTTAATTATTCGATTAAAAGAATAACACATTATCAACTCGGCTATGAACACGAATGTAACAAATCGATATTTTTATGTTTCATTTATTGTTTATCATTTATTTATGAATAAACACCTATCTAATACTCTAGATCTTTTTATACAAGGGAAATATTTAGATTTTCTCTTTGATTTTCAGAGGTTTCGTGTCAATATACTTTATTCCACATTCTTCTCTCAGCTATAAAAAGTAGTATTACCTTCAAGGGCCTGCCCTTGATTGGTACTCCTTGTATTACGTGATACTGTTGCTGAATGCAAAACTGTTGTCAATCTTCTTTGATTAATTGCTTCTACTGACTCTATCACAGTTTCATTGTTCTTGCAGAAAACTCCTCTTGCGGCTTTTCTTATTTCAGCATGTAGCCATATATAAATAAAGCTATTGCTTACACCAGCTAGGAGCAGACCGAGTATATAAAATGGTCCAAAACTTTTGAAGACAGCGAAACCTGCCATTTCCATGATTCCTACTAGGGCACTAGGGAACATGAGAAAGATGATGCCGCAGATTAGGATGCCAAAGGAGAGGCGACTAGCCTGAAATTTAAAGCTTTCATTTCTAAAATCTGTAGTGGTTCTTTTGAATTGTTAGATCTCGAATTTCGAAATGTTATGATCAGGCTTACCTCTACAAGTTGAGCAGCTTCTTTTTTAGCTGTAGCTGAAGAAAATGAACAGTTGGATTTTTTGGCAAGCTTTCTTAAATCATATCCTACAATGGTAGTATTTACGACAACCAGGAAGTCTAGCACCTAAATTTGAGTCAAAATGATCACCTCTAGAGAATTTTTGAAGGGAGGAGGGGTGTAAAAAAATTTCTCGTACCATATTACTAATTCCCCAATAAGTTTTATAAATTTGTCCGACAAAACATCCGATTGCAGCACAGCCTAAAATATGATATTCAATTTTAAGACATTTTTTGTACTAAACAATCATTTTTTCTTATATGTATCCCTTACCCGGTTGATGTTGTATATTAGTAAAGAGAAACTCTAGCGCAACATCGATCACAGCGAGAAAAATTCCACCTGCTAAAACTAGCCATGCTTGTTTCGTATGCTTCTTCCACATATACGACAATGGGTATCTTATGGCCTAAGAAAATCGATTTTCGAGTTTGATTAAATATAAGCTAAATGTGCGCATATAATGGAGGCAAGACCCTATCAACCCTCAATCTCCTCCCAGTGGGAACACATTTGGAAAAGTAATCTCTATTTGGAGGGGTTTCAAAAGTTCGATTTTGCAAAAACGGATCCAATTGCACTGATTTTTTATACACGGGGTTTCGACATGGGGAACATGCTGCCAACAATAATTTTCAATTTTGACACAAGCAAGGGCGCTTCCGGGGTAATCCCGCCCCCATTCCGTCCTAAGGGCGGAAAAAATCATAATGGTCCCCATATTTTGGGGACCATCCTTTACCTGCAGCCGATCAATAGCTATAGCCAAAGAAATGACCAGATTGATTTTGAATTGGATGGTTAATGGTAAACTTGATATGACCAAAAAATATGGGTCATAATCAAATTGGACAGGGTTCCAATAATAAATGTAATTTATTATGTATGGAAAAGCTAAAATTGTATTTTTTTTAAACTAGCACTGAAAATTTTTTGATGGGTACCTGAAATTGCAAAAATCCAATCTGTAAGGGATAACAGAAAAATTAGTGATAGACCATCGTTACCTCGTAGCTTTTTGTTTCTAA
>JAQGCO010000133.1:0-13933 GCA_034700925.1 Acrobeloides cf. buchneri Gr-Nem-00862
TGGAGGGGGTACACCATTGTAACCGCCCCCCAAGGATACAGAAGTACACCCCTGTAACCGTACAGAAGTACAGGTACCCTAGGTCGGCAAGGAGGAGAGTCTCTCCCCTGACCCACGCACTCATGAACCCCGCTGAACATATGAGCTGGTCCATAAAAACTGGGTGTCAGAAGACATCCTCAAGCTAAATAAATTTTCAGGGAAAAAAATTTCTAATATAGGTCGGCAAGAAGGGAAGTTTCCCCCTGACCCACTCACTCATTGACCCAAAATTGAGGGGGGACCACCTCATCGGGGCCCCTCCCCCCCACCTTGTCGACCTATGACAGGTACGCCCCTGTACTTGTGTACGGGTTAAAATTCGAGTTTTTACCCCTTAGACTAATGAGCAAAAAAAATCAAATTTTTAAAAAATGCTTCAATTTTTGTATTTTCTCTGTGAAATTTTTAGATGGTGCATAAGAGATGGAACATGTGGTGGACCATTTTCATGCACACAAGGCGAACCTACAGCTCAACGAGACCCCTTCAAATGTCCCACTCCATTTCCCAATGCTAAAGGTCGTCGTTACACTGATAAATTAGGAAGGAGTATCTATAGTCTGGTCTTGGCCGCAAACGCACAAGATCCAACAGATTGTTTGAAGAATAGTCGCCCTGATGTGCAGTAAGCATCCAAAAATTGAATTTTTTTTTGCACTCTCCCCCCACATCCTCTTAGATGTGTTACATCCTTACTACAATCCCTCAAAAAATTCATTATATGGGTGAGTAAAAAAGTGCATTTTTGTGATTTTTGGACCGGAAAATTTTTTACTACAAATGACTCATATAGGGGTAATTTTAAGCGGAGAATCAATTGCGCGCATTCCCGAAGCATGAAAACGCTTCCTTGACCCTGATTCAGAGAATGGAGTTGGTGTATTGACGCACTTTTTTACTCACCCTGTAATATTAGGAACTTTGTTTCCCGCGCGTCGTGCAAAAAAGTGAGCACTCCATAGTCTAGTGGATAAGGAAGCCTCCCGTCCTATCTGGCAAGTTAAACAACGTTGGGCCCTCAGGTTCAATCCTGCTTGAGCAAAATTTTAATTTTTCAAAAAATGGGGCAAAAAATTTTTTTGCTCCATGCTTTGAATAATCAAAATTTTTGCCCTAGCAGGATCGAAACTGGGGCCCAACGTTGCTTAACTTGTCAGATCGGACGGATGGCTTTCTTATCCACTAGGATGTGGAGTGTCCACTTTTTTGTGCGACGCGCGGGAAACGGAGTATAAAGGGTGACTAAAAAATGAGCCTTGTATCATTTCTAGACTCATAAAACGCTATGAAGTCGAATGCGATGGAGCGCATAATACGTGTGCCGGTATGTTAGCCGTCTCTGACGAAGCTAAGGCTGTTTATGTGGTCTATAAGGGTAGTTCTGTCGATAAGCAACTCTTCCAGGAATTTGTCCACGGCGTAGCCGCTCAACTCGGCGCATGGGAGAAGTTCGTAGACGGCTCAGGCGTTATGACATATTTCTACAGTGCATTCACAAAATTATTCACCACTGGTGGAATGAAAAAGGAATTGTTAAATTTGAAGAAGAAATACGAAGGATATAGGATTTGGGTAGGGTTTTTATGCAAATTTTGTTCCGTCGTTTTTATTTTTCCAGTTCCGTGCTCTGGTGTTTCGGTTCCATTCCAGTGAGTGGGCCTGTTCACATGGCGTGATAATGTTATCACATGGGGTGATAACGTTATCGTTGGGGAGGGGGGTAAACCACTAAAAAGTTGATTACGTAATATCTGGATGACCCCTAAGCCTATTATCACACTTACCATAATTTATCACTTTGAACATCACTACATAAAGGGTTCTCTTCATGTAACTAATTTTTCAGATTACTGGCCACTCTTTGGGTGGCAGTCTAGCTTCGATGACTGCTTTATATTTGGTGAATCAGACAATCTTTCCTGCTGATAAAGTCAGACTTGTTACTTTTGGCGAACCTAGGACCGGAAATTATCTTTACGCCAAAGCGATTGAAAAGAATTTGGAATTTAGATACAGAGTTGTCAATAAGAATGACTTTGTAGGTTATTATTAAAAAGTTATATACAAACTAGAGTACCACCAAAAAATTGATTTGAAGACCCCCACAGCCAGGACCTTTTTCATGGCTACCACATTTACTCCCCTATTTAGAAATACGGTCCTCCGTATACTAAGCAAATATCTAGTCAGCTAGAGATACTTCTAGTTACTAGGAAGATATCTAGTACTAGGAAAACATCTAGCTAGTTCCTTAGTAGGGTAGAAAGTAAAATTTTTTCAAAGGCTAAAAACAAAACTAGTAAAATTTTGAAACAAAAGAAGAAATTTGATTTTTAGTTTTTAGAATAGTTTGATCTTTTTAATGACTTGACCAAAACAGTTATATTTGATTGAGCTTGATTTCTCTCACCCATAAATATTTTAGGTCACCAACATTCCAGGCTCACTCGACCCAGATAACAGGGTTTTACCAGTGGCCAGTTCCGAAAAACAGCCTTATTATTACCGGTTCCTAGTCCACTATGAAGATGGCATGCAGCGAGGCGCCGAACCGGAACTATGCGAATACGCAGAAGACAACTATTGCAGAAATCTAGGCATGGCATTAGACGCCAATGACCATACAACCTATTTTGGGGTAAACGGAGAGCAATTTCTCAAAGACAAATGTCCCAAAAGTGCAATTTTGTAATTTTTATTTTAATAAATATTAATAATATTAATCAATTTACATATGTTATTTTTGGGACCCATAAATTTATTTTTTCTAAAAATAGGGAGGAGGTAATTTTTCCATCTAGGAGTAATTCTTACGGAGAATCGATTGCACACTTTTCCTAATCCTGAAAATGTAATCGATTTCTCGCATAAAGTTACCCCGAAAAAAGTTATTTCCAGGTTACAAAATGCGAAAAATGAACAAACCCAATTTTCCCTGAATCAGGGTTAGTGAAGAATTTTCAGGATTCAATTATGCTCGCAATCGATTCCCCGCATAAAATACCCCCAGAGCAGTGGCGTAGCTAGGGGAGAGGGCAATTGCCCTCCCCCTGAAATAGGACTCTAGCTACGCCCTTGCCCAAGAGGGATCATTTTTAGAAAAATAAATTTCCGGATTCCAAAAATCACAAAAATCCATTTTTTGGGGCCACCCTGTACAATTTTGGACATTAATCAATCTCACGACAAAAGACTTGAAAAACTCGTTGAATCCCTTGTTGATTTTCTCCTTGTCTGCTTTGCCATTTGTAATAATAACATTGGGTGATCAACAATCCATCGAGCATCAAACACACTAGATTATAGAAAAACCACACAAATGACCAGCCAATCAGAAATTTGTTGTTGATATCCTGGTCGTAGAGGAGGATTATTCCAATCTCTTTGGTCAAATGCCCAAGTAGGCTTAAATAAAAGACGTAAATGACCAAGCCAGAGCCCTCTTGAATATTGGTTTTATACTTGGAATTGACGGAAAATTGGAAAAGTTTTGAAGCGGTATAGAAAAATCCCATTATTCCGGCGATTATATAATCGGTCTAAAATATGTTCATACATACATGAAGAGAGGGCGTGCCAATTTTTGAGGCTTCGTGGGGGAGGGAAGTACGTTTCTTATGTTTTTTACTAACTTTTTGAGTGAGGTAGATTCAAAGAGAGGAGGGGAGGTTTTGCTTGTGGGGTATCAGCATTTTTTAAATACTTTCTGAGTGGGGATACCGATCGGCACAAACTTTTCCTGTATGTGTAGCATTGCTAGATGCTCTTTTACAAAGGTTGCAAACAAATTTTTTGGTGAGGTTGCAATAGAGAATTGAGAAGGGACAAGGAGAAGGAAGAACAGGGGAATGAGAAGGGGGAAAGGAGAAAGGAAAAAATAGCGCCGGAGGTGCGTCGGTTTAGGATGAGGATAATATGGGTAGACAAATATGCTGCTCTTTCTTATCCCCGTGTGGCTAGAAAACTTACGATTTCAAAATTCGTTGGCTCATTTTCTCCTTCATATATGAGTCTAAAAAATTTAAGTAAAATATATTTTCCACTCCTTTTTTTTATTACCTCCTATGTCCATAAGAGAATTTTTCAGAACTACTGTCTTGTGTGCCCATTAAATACGGGAGCCCAACTAAACCAAATAATATAACACTTAATTCTATAGGCGGATTGGCATTTCCGTGGTCTAAAATATTTTTTTGATTGTGGTCGGACTTTCGAAAAAGTTGTTCATTTTTCGATTTGGGGGGGGGCAATTGTCCGGATACCCCACCACATACTAAGTGTCTGGTGAGGGCCGTTTCGGGAAGGAAGATACTAAGCAGGTCCAAATCATCCCTCTATCAAATGAAATTTTTTAAAGCGAAAACGGCAATTTTTCTTTCAAATTTTTGTTTCTTAAAGATGCACTTTCCTCCCTGAAATCGTCACTTCCGCCCGCAAAAAAATCCTGGATACCATAGCTATTCAATAAATTTCGTTACTTAATAATGGTTCATGGCGATTTCTTAACGCCGCTACAACTCTATAGTTTATAAATTGAAGCAGTAGAATAGTTTCGGGTATCAAGACAGCTGCCTGGTAGATCCATTGCAGCCAATGTTGTCTAGATACTGTTCCGACGAGGTTTAGGGTGTCACCAATGGCGCTAAAAAACGTATAAAAAATGAAATTTTCCTGATTTTTTCCAAATTGGAAAAAATCATAAAACTCAGCCTTTGAGAGTTTTTCACATTCTCTCCGAGGTAAATGAGATCCCCTTTAAAGCGGGAGTTGACTGTATCTCCACAACCAGAAAGAGTTATGGCATGATTTTAGTGTTATTCGATTGCTACGAAATCCAGCTTTCTAACGACACCGAAACTATCAAGATTGGCCTTGTATTTCTGGAGAAATCCGCATGAGTTTGTAGACCCCTCTCAAGGGAGGGGGGCTTAAAGTGAATTGGCCGGGGGAAGGGAGGGCTTAAAGCGAGAGTCGACTATACTTAAAAAGTATCCAAAAGAAAGAAATTCCAACACATTGCTTATTCTTGTTGTTATAATAAACTTGTGGTAATAACCAAATCAGGAAAAACAGCATTGATAGCAATTCAAACGTGAATCCAACCCAATGTTTCGGCTTTGTTATACATTCCGAAAAGGTCTAAATTATAATAAAAAAATTTGAGAAAAAATTTTTATTTTTATTTACAGTATTGATCCATGGGACACCATCGGTACAATTTCCTCCGGCAAATGGAGTGGGCTCGGATTTAAAGATTTCTCGGAGTAGCTCATATGTATCCATTGATATGTGGGTGCTTAAAAATACAGTGTGGGCAAAAAAGTGGCTTTTTTGGGATCCGGAAGTTTATTTTTTCTAAAAATGAGCCCTCTAGGGGTAATTTTATGCGGGAAGCATTCCCGGAGCGTGAAAACGCTTCCCTGACCCTGATTCAGGGAAAAATGGTTTTGAAGCGAAAATGGTTATTTTTGTTTTTTGCATTTTTTATCTGAAAATTACTCTAATTTTATGCGAGAAATCGATTGCACACGTTTTCGAAGCATAAAAACGATTCCCTAATACAGAAAATGACAATTTTCACTTTTTCTTTAAAAATAACCAATTTCACTTCAAAACCAATTTTTCCTGAATCAGGTTCAGGAAAGCGTTTTTACGCTCCGGGAATGCGCGCAATTGATTCTCAGCATAAAATTACCCCTAGAGGGCTCATTTTTAGAAAAATAAATTTTCAGGTCCCAAAAAATAAAAAAAGCCACTTTTTTTGGCCCACTCTGTACAAGTTTTAATTTACAATGTTTTTTACAAATATTTATTAATTTACAAAAGTTAAAATATTAAAAATCTTTTTTAAAATTTATGACAACGCGTTACAAACATAGTAAAAATGGCGATCTAACAAACTTTGATGCTTTAACACTTAAAAGTGGTAATTGGATAGGGTACTACAATTTAAAAAACTTTTTTTAAGCGTTTGTACAGAGTTCGAAAATGTTTCAGGCCCTGGGCCCAACGAACTCATGATCCTGAGCCCCATGGGCTTGGGACCCAGAACACTGTTGATCCGAGATCCATTTTTAGTAGTCCTTTGGGTTATACACAACTGGATCTCGGGCTCATGGGACCCTCTCTCCTATTAGATCCGGTATGCATCCCATTTTTGGACTCTGTTTTAACGCCATGATCACATTTTACAACTTTTTTATGCACTAGACACTATCGGCTGTTGATTCTGTTGTAAAAGTTGCAGTCGTTGTTGGTAGGAAATTATAAGGACTACAAGACAAGCTTAAGCTTCCACCGGCAAAACATAAAGCTGATTTCAAATAAGCTTCTGCTTTATTGGATATATCGGTAACTTGCTGATTTACATATGTATTATTTAATGTTAGAACAGCTATATCAGCTTTAAGATCCGCTTCTGTTTCATTAACTTTATTTATCCAATCGTTTATGTCCTATGAATATAAACTAACATAAATTTAAAAAATATACCTCGCTGTATGTGGTCTCATTAATTTTTGCTAAATCTAGTTCAGTTTTAACAGAAGAAATTTGGTCAGATAATAGGCCAATAGTTTGTTGTAATTGATTTGGGTCAACATGCCGCAATAAAAGCTATAAAAATTTTAAACTATAGGACATTCCCTGCCAGAAAAAAGTTTTTACTCATGGTAAAGTGGTAATCATCTTACTTTGTACTCAAATGGTCGAGAGTTCGATCCCAACAGGGCGAAAATTTTATTTGTCCTATTCAAGTAAAGTTGCGAAACAAACCATAAAATTGGGCATTGAATTTTGTTCTTCTTTTCCCTTGAAACATGATCCACTAAGCCATTGCTGATCCGATTCCTCCAGAGTCGGCGACCCTATAGGGCTCAGCTGCACCGTGGATAGTATTTCAAGGGAAAAAAGTAAAGTAAAAAAATTACGACCTTTTTATGGGGGGGTCCTTTGACAACTTTTTTGAATCTATCAAAAAAATTTTCGCCTGCGAGGATCGAACCCTCTACGATTTAAATGTAAAGTGAAACGCTTGCCCAGTGATGGCCCATTACCGGTTCCGGTACAGGTTGCAGTTTCTGAAGTGGACCTAGTGGGATCAAACCTGCGGGCCCGTTGCTTAACTTGCCAGATCGGACGGGCAGCTTCCTTATCCGATTGGCCATATCATCGGACTTTTTCCCTTTATGGGCGGAAATCGACTATAATATACACGCGTAATATCTGTGCATCTGTTCGGACTAACTTTGAAGGTTAAATCCAAACTACTGAAATGATATACCACGTTTGAGACGACGGAATTCTAAGATTTTTGACACCAAAATCGACGGGTACCCCACTGGAAAAATAGAAAAAATTTTCTATAAATTACTGATAGCATGTGAAATAGGGTCGGTAATTATCGATCCTTCAAAATTCGCATATAAAATTGCTACATTTCTCGCCCTATAAATAGTGGCGGAATTCGAGATTCATCTAACTTGAAAGATCGAAAGTGAAAAGCGTGTACTAAGCGCCACTCGGGGCGCCGCTCGAAAGATCACTCGGAAGCTCCGCTTAGGATCGCCGCTCGGGATAGCCGATCAGGAGAGCCGCAGGCTTTAGGTGCTCGGTTTTCAGTTTATTTATCATTTAATTTGTTTAAACCTACTTCTGGCACAATAAATTCAAAAGTGCAAGTATTAGCGTTACAAGTAAATAACAATTGTGCACCTTTATTAACATTTTCAGGCGTTGTTTTAACTCCACTAAGCGTAGTTTTCGTTGTTATTGGTTGTGTACTACCTGCTGTAGTTGTCGCACCTTCTATAGTTGATATACGTGGTGCAGTTGCCCCACCTTCTGTAGTTGCCGGACCTTCTATAGTTGACATACGTGGTGCAGTTGCCCCACCTTCTGTAGTTGCCGGACCTTCTATAGTTGACATACGTGGTGCAGTTGCTCCACCTTCTGTAGTTGCCGCACGTTCTATAGTTGACATACCTGCTGCAGGTGTCGTGGGAGAACTTAACACTTCAATTGTGGTTAAATCAGTTGAAGATTCTCCTTTTATGATTTGGACAACAACAAATATTTGTAAAAATAAAAAATAAAGTTTAACCATTTTTAATTTGAATCAAAAAAATTCAAATAAATAATACCATTAAATAGGTGTTATAGAGAAGAAAAGAATCGATATAGAGCTGTAAAATTTTCGTTTTAAAATCTCTTATCACGAAATTTTTGGGTGTGTCAAAAATTTTATGCTACTTTGCGTCAAAGGTGTTTTAAATATCAGAAGACAAAAAGGGTAAACCAATTTATGAGTATAAAAACAGTTATTGACGATTTTTGGCGAAAAATGATAAAGTTTGATGAATAATCGAAAATGTTGGATATTTTTGATAAAAAATGGTATATTTTTTTACATTTTTGTTAAAAATAATATTGGGGCAATGATGGCGTTATGGGAGGTAGCAACACAGGAAATTTCACCCCCTCCCCTTCCTCCACGCTTGCGAGATGCGAGAAAACGATGGCAACTCAAGCCTTCATAGCACAATCGGTAGCGCGCCCCACCATGTTCATAACGCGGCGGGTTCGAATCTTAGCACGATCAACTGCGTCATTTGGGAAGAACTTTTTCCCTCATCTGGTTGAAACGGACTATATGAAGACTTGCATTCCGAAGGTTTTTTTCACATTTTTGGAAGCTTTGGAATGAGTTTGAAATTTAAAAATTTTCAAACATTGGTTAGTTTATAATGCTTGCTTCAATAGCTTCAATAAAAAGTTTATTTAATTAACATTTTTTCTAGTCTATTATCATTTCTCGTTGCCAAATGTTTGATCAATAAAATGAATGCCATTTTGTTAGTACATTTTATATTTTCAAATCTTTATATTCCATTTCCGCCCATATTGGAAAAAATAGTCTGCATGGCCAAGTGGTCCAAGGCACCAATCTGGAAAGTTAAACAACGTTGGATTTGATTTCTACTAGGATAAAACTTTTAAAAAACTTTTTTTTCAAAAAATGGAGCAAAAAATTTTTGCTCCATTGTTTGTAAAAGAAATTTTGTTGAAAATCAAAATTTTGCCCCTGGATCAAGCTGCGGGCCCAACATCGCTTAACTTACCAGATCGGACATACGGCGCCTTGAACCACTTGGCCATCGATAGCGGCCTATTTTTCCATTATGGGCGAAAATGGACTATATAATGACAATTTTTAAGTAGCTTGTTGCATGCTAATGACATCTTTTGTAGCGAAAGATCTATCAGAGTCCCATATTCGAAAACCCACCAAGTACAAAAAATCAGCGCCGGAATCGCTAAAATAGTCGAGATATAGCGACCCCTTGCAAAACCCTTAACAATTGAAAAAATTGAATTTTTAATTTTTTTAAGGGGTACCCCATTTTTTGTGAGGATGGCCGACTCTCCTTCTCCAACATGATAACATAATATCTGGACAGCCCCTTGTAATTTTTCAAGACTCACTCGAAATATTTTTGAATTAAATTCTAACTTCACATCAAAACGAAAACCCTGAAATTCCAATTTATCGATCATTTCGAAATATGTCGTCCTACTTTCCTAATTGGCGTCATTTTTATTCGTTCTACTTCGCTAACTTGTGAGTTTGTATTATTCTCTTTTTTCTTCTTCAACTGTAAAAAACTTCGTCATCGATTATTGGTTTTTTTCTGTTTCTTCATTTTTCTGTTCGTCTTCTTTCGTCATGGTATCAAATCAAATTGAACAACTTTCAATCATGGCAAATTACATCAAGCAGCAATCCAAGCCTAGGAAAAAATGTTTCTTTTCAAATGTTGTGACGTAGAAAAATGGCGGAGTGCCAGTGTCCCTCAATTCTAGAAAGTGTAACAGAGTTAACTCACTTCCAGAAAGTGTACCCCTTACAGAGATTTAAAATTCACTCTTCCAAGCGGGAAAGTTTACTGCTCGGTTGGGCCATGGAACACCCAAGATTTGGTCAAAAGAAATTTTCAAAGTTTAACCATATTTGAACAGGATACCGTTTTGTGAAATTCTAGCTATTTTTTATTTATCTACCAGGTTAACATAGTGCTGCGGGTTCTTCGAAAGGCCTGCCCGCCGGCGTAGAAGGATAGATTTAAGGTAAGCTTACATAGTCTGTTCCACGAGAACGGCCGAAAAAATTTGATACTCCATGTGCAGTTGATAAAGAAGCTTACCGTTTGATATTGCATGTTAAGTAAAGTTGAGTTTGCAGGTTGGGTAAAAGCTATCGATTTTCAATTTTTTTAAATTATTTTTAGGGAGCAAAAATTTTTTCTCAATTAAAATTTAAAATTTTTTTGAAATTCGAAAGCTTCGAACCTATGTGCTCAACGTTGTTTAACTTGCCAAATCGGACGGTCGACTTCTCTATCAATTGCGCTATGGACCCCAACTTTTTCGGCCATTCTCTTGAGACAGACTATATGTTACTTATTATTTTTACTAACTTTAATTTTTAGATTTTTGATGGCATAGTTTGTAGAAATGTTTATAATAATGGATTTTTTAAAAGTTTAATTTTGGGCATGACTTTCTGAATTTCGTGCACTATGTGTAACCGACAGCGTCTTATATCATTTATTCAGGTAAATTTAATCAGAAAAATTTTAGAGCTACTACACAATAAGGCCACCCACGTGGAAAAATTTTCAAAAAATTTTATGGAAATGACCCCTCTAGGGAGTAAAAACATGGGGGAATCCGAATTTGACATTTTCAAAGCGAAAAACGCTTTCCTGATTCAGGGAAGGCGTATTGTGTATTAAAGCGAACTTTTTGCAATATTATAGTTAACAATGATTTAATCCAATTTTTAGTATATAATAACTTTATTTTAGATTATTCAATTTCTATTAATCTATCAAAGACATCTACTATGGATCTAGCTTTGGATGATATTATTTCTCAACAAAAGAAGGGACGTGGAGGTGGAGGACGTCGAGGAGGCGGCGGCGCCCGTAGAGGTGGTGGTGGTGGCGGCGGTGGACGACGATCCGGTGGTGGAGGAAGAGGAGCAGGCGGAGCTTTGTTTACAAGAGTAATATTTTTAAAAATCGGTTGCCGTTTTAGTGTTAAGAAGGAGACTACCAGGGCTGTATCTGACAAAAAGGAACAGGCCCAAAAAATATGTTTCTGAATGACTGACACCATAAAATCTTTTTTTAAATTATGCAAAAATGTTTTTCAGGAAGGGAACTCCACTTGGGCAACTTAAGTTGTTCAGCTAGATAAAAAGATATCTTCAAAAAAACTCAAAGTTCTCTTCCAACACGACCACGCAGGGATGCGAACGGGAAACTTTAAATTTTTTTATCTAGCTTAAAAACTTATTTTGCCCCACTGGAGTTCCTGAAAAACATTTTTACATCATTTAAAAAAAGAATTATGGTGCCAGTGATTCGTCATTCAGGAACGTACTTTTTGGGTCAGTCTTTTTGTCAGTTGCAGCCCTAGAGACTACAAAAAAATGAAATTTTTCAAAAAAAACAAAACTTTAAAAATTTATTTAAAAATAAAAATTTCTAGTCCGTCCCAGGCGGCCGATGGAAGCATGACAAATTCAACGAAATCTATGGAGGTGGTAGTGGTGGTGGCGCAGCTCGCGCTGGACCACGACGCCGTTCGGGTGGCGGCGGTGGTGGCAGTGGTGGAGGCCTCTCCTCTCGTTTTGCCCGACCTGCTTCTGGTGGAGGACGAAATGGCGATATCGTCAAATTAAACATTTCAAATCTAGCTGAAACTGTGCTCACAGCTGATTTGGAGGTAAGCAAGACAAAGATTTAAAAACTTATTAATTTTTTCCTTTCAGGAACTTTTTGAATCCTACAAAGTCCTTGGTGTCACTGTTCATTATGATGAGGGTGGAAACCATTTGGGTACAGCGGATGTGTTTTTAACGCGAAGAACAGCCGAAGATATTATTAATGATTTTACCGGAGTTGCTATTGATGGTAAGGATTTTTTATAAATTTAAAAAAATAGAATTTTTTTCAAAATTGTTTGAAAATATTTTTTCTCTGTGAAAAATGCTCTATAAATATTATAAAAAACCGAGAAATTTTTAGGCCGAGAAATGAAAATCTTCGTTGTCGATGAAAGCAGTGTCGCCGGAGCGATACCAAAACAACGTGTTGGTGATCGACTTGCACGAACTCAAAACAACCCAATTCGAAAACGTGTTGTTGGACGCCGAAGTGGAGGCGGTGGCGGTGGTGGTGGCGGACGTGGACTTGGAAGCGGTCGTGGTGGAAGTCGCCGTGGTGGTGGAGGCGGCGGTCGTGGTGGTGGTGGTTCTGGTCCAAGACGTGCTCCACCAACAAAGTTATCCGCAGACGAGCTTGATCGAGAATTGGATTCATACATGGGATCCAAAAAGCATAACAGAATTTCGATTGATTAAGTGATAAGATAATGTTGTTTCTGAAAGTCTTTAAATCCAGCCAGTTCTATTGTTTTCTTATTCTGTATCTATGTTATTCTTTATGCGAAAATTTGTCATTATTTAAACTAATTTTTGCTGCTGTTTATTTTATATGTGTATAAAACCTTTTTCTATTGATCTTTATATTGTTGTTACACTTATTTAGTTTCTTATTGAAATAAAATATTAAAAAAACACATATTGCACAAAAGAAACATTTTATATACAGGGTGGTGCAAAAGAGTTCCATTTTACCATTTTTTCCATGAATTTTGAATCCAAAAAATTCAAGAATCAGGACCAAAAATCCCGAAAAGAGTCAAAATTTAAAAAAATGTCGCCAATCGACACAGCTTGTCGAGCGCTTCAAAATGATTACCATATCATGGAGGGTGGTTTGGGATTTGACTCATGGACGATTGGCTAACGTGCTCAACCTTCTTTCATAAGGGACGGGTTCAATCCCGCGCCCAAAAGTAATTTTTTATTTTGTTGTTAACATTCATGAAAATTTTTGCATATTCACATTTTTATGCGGGGAACATGATGGCACTATTATTTTTCCATGAAAACTTTTGGAAAAATTGACAAAATAGAAAAAATCTAAAACCTTTTTCCCAATTTTCCCAAAAATTTTCATGAAAAAATAATAGTGCCATTCACGATGAGCGAAAGTGGGCAAAAAGTTTAGTTCTATTCAAAAAAATATATAAATAAGCAAAAATTATTGACGATGGTGGGAGTCGAACCCGGCACCAGAGGCGTTAAAATTCTCAGATTTTCCACTGGGCTATGGTGATTGAATAGAACTAGACTTTTTGCTCACTTTCGTCCACTGTGTTCCCCGTATAAAAATGTAGATAAGCAAAAACTTTCATGAAGTTTGACAAAAAAAAGACTTTTGGGCACGTGATTGAACCTTTCCTCTATGAGCGAAGGCTGAGCACGTTAGTCACTCGACCATGGATCGAATCTCCAAAACTCCATGATATGGTACTCGTTTTGAAGCGCGGGCTGAATCGATTGGCGACATTTTATAAAATTTTGACCCTTTCCTACAACTTTTCGGAATTTTGGTATGCCGTGAATGTCAGGGAAGCATTTTCAAGCTTCGGGAATGCGCGCAAACGATCCCCCGCATCGAATTACCCCTAATAGGGTTACTTTTAGAAAATAATTTTTTCGGTCCAAAATTCACGAAAAAATGGTAAAATGGGACCTTTTTGCGCTACCCTGTACATCTGAGTATAAACAAAAATGTTTCACTTTAAAATTGGAAAGGATGCCAAACATTGAAAGTGGTGATTTTTTTGAGCCCAGTTTTAGATCCATTTAATTTCCACCTTTTTTCTCTATAGAAAATTCTGCATGTTGTGATTCAGTTTTGTAAATTTTTTGACATTTAAAATATACATCAGTCTGTAAAAAACATTTACAACGAAA
>JAQGCO010000134.1:0-13872 GCA_034700925.1 Acrobeloides cf. buchneri Gr-Nem-00862
AAGACACACCGAGAAAAAGATGAACATCTGATATTTTTTGAGATCCCAGCGTCGACCGAAAAAGATCGCTAATCGACTAATAGCTAATTTATTTGTACAACCCTGCGCACTCCATCGAATAATATGAGGGTCCTTTATAAGTAGCGATAGATGGATTTTGACAAAGGTTGTAAAATTTTTGGCTGAGATTGCATCTCCAATTAAAAAATTTTCTAGAGGTTGTAACCTTAAGAAATTTTGGGGTTACAGGAATATTTTTGAGGTTGCAAAATGGTTGTAAAGATTCTAAAGGTTGCGTTCTGGCAACCCTATTTATAAGCCTAAACCTAAGCCTAAACCAAAGCCTAAACCTAAGCCTAAACATAAGCCTAAGCCTAAACATAAGCTTAAACCTAAACCTAAACTTAAGCCTAAGCCTTTATCATCTTTCCGACTTTATAAATTTAATTCCAACTTGATTTTTTGATAAGTTCGATCTTGTTTCACTATATTATAATTTTTTACTATAAACAATTATTTAAAAAATAAATAAAAATTTAGGTAGACCCTCTAAGTTCTGCTGTTGAAGTTGATAAGACTCCAGAAAAACAAGAAGATTGGCAGAAAATTGTTGAAGTATGTATAAAGTTTAAAAAATGGCAAAAGTTTTTGTGACCCAAGTGTTTAATGATAACTTTTTAGGCTGCTACAAAAACCGCTCAAGATACAGCAAAAATGTCCGCGAAAGCAGGAAGAGCTAGTTATACCGCTGAAAATCTCCAAACAGAACCCGATCCAGGGGCTCTAGCGGTGTCGATTTGGATGCAAGCAATCCTTGAAGCGTTTATTGGAAAATAGAAAAGAAACAAGTCATGCCTTATTTTGTCTATTTTAGGTTGATTTTTATGTATGGTCCGTTTCCGCACCAAGTTCAAAATTTTGCAGTGTATATAGCCCGTTTCAGCCCAAAGGAAAAAAGCCCGCATGCGATGGCCAAGTGGTCCAAGGAGTTGACCGTCCGATCTGGCAAGTTAACCAACATTGGGTCCTCAGGTTCGATCCCACTAGGGCAAAACTTATGAAATTTTTTACAAAAAATAGAGCAAAAATTTTTTAGTCCATTGTTTGTAAAAGAATTTTTTGAAAATCAAAAGTTTTACCCTAGTGGGAGTCGAATCTGTGGTCTCAACGACGCTAACTTGCCAGATCGAACAGTCGGCTTCTCTATACACTGCGCTAAGGACCCACAAAATTTTTGAAATTTTCGCGGAAACAGACTAGAAAATGTACAATTTTTGCATGTTGTAGATTGTATAATAAATAACTAATAAAAATTTGACATCTCAAAATCAGCAGACTTGGCACCCCTGATTTTACCCATACAAAGAATAATTCTCCACATCGATTTTTTCTGGAATACACTCGGGTGCGAGTGAATAATGCAGAGAAGCGAGTGGTATAACTATCATATACCTAGCTTCCACACATAAACATTACTGATAAGTGATTTTAAGGTACTTAATCATAGGAATTTTTTCCGTTTCAACCAGCTATTTTTTTAGTGTTTATGGCTTTATTTGCTAAGCCCTGTAGAATTGTTACAACCAGTGTTGATTCTAAAATATTCGAAATTTGAGTGGGGGCTAAAGGGCAAATTCCAAAGTTACTTTTATTATTTGCAATTTTACATTGACCCTGATTTTCATGGTTTTCGTGTCAATAACATTCAAAGTAGAGATCGGCAAAAGTACTCGGTCAAATATTTGATCAAATATTTGGTTTTGATCAATATTTGATAGACCTAAAAATTCATCGGTCAAATATTTCATCGAATATTCAAGTTGAAATTTTAAAACATTAACTTCTAAAGTATCGGAGGCCGAGCGCTAACGCACTCGAGGTTTCTCCGAGTGTGACTCCGAGTAGCACTCCCGAGCGACGCTCCCCGTTTGTTAATCTTCGTTATATATTTTACTTTGGAGTAAAATTTCACTTTTTACTCAATTTTATCCAGAGTTAAATAAAATTGGGGTAAAAAGCGAAAGAAATTTTTTTATCTCCGATTTCGATGATTTTGGTGTCAATCATCTTCTCTCATTGTCACCTACAACTTTTGCAATGGTACTGTCCGTTTAAATCAACCGCTCTCGAAATCGTCTGGACACACAGACAAACAAACACTAACGTTTATAGTAGTAGGATCGGCAATAGGAACGAATGCACCGCAAAGTTTTTTAAGGAATTGATCGCACAGGATCGGAATGACCGCACGGATTTTCCGCACAAGGATCTTTCGCACATTTTAAAATTTTGACATTTTTATAGAAAAATGAGAAAATTTTTGCAATTTTGGACTCAACTAGCAGAAAAATTTTTATCGCGCTTCGCGACTCCAAGATACGAATTGGAAATACGAAATCGTAATTAAAAACGAATTCGTACATATGCTTTGGGCGTATTCGCCGCCAAAATACGATTGGTCCTTTAATTTTTTCCCTGATACGACGACATGAGGGGGTAGAGTACCACCCTTTGCACACCTATGACTAATGATAATACATAGAACCATTATATATGTTCAAAAGCATTCGAGTTTGTAGATGGTTTGGCCAAAGTATCGTTCACTCAAAACACAAATTTTAGCATCCGAAGAAGTTACATATATAATCGATACCAAGTGGGATTTATACAAAATTCAAAACCAACGAGTTGTTAAAAAAGGCTCTAAAGGCGATTTTTTCGTCCCAAGAAATTTTCCTGGAATAAGAACTGGGTATATAAGAAATGGATCATTGATTTTATTGGACCATGAAAAACAGGTAAGATTAGAAAAAAAGATGAAAATAAACAAAAAACAACATAGATGAAAATAAACAACAATTCGGATATCGACGAATTGATTATATAGTCCATTGACGTGTATAGTTTTTCAATAAAACCTGTTTTTTAGTTCCTGATTAGGGTTGGCGGGAATGGGAAATTCTCATCGGGACAGTGCCGTAGGCAGGGGTGGTGACGTGGATAACTACTCCCTGGACTGGAAAAATGAAAAATTTTCCCTAATGTTTTCCCTTATCGTTTTTCCAAAAAATTTTTTGGAAAAACCCTTATTACGATTTTTATCAAAACTTTCCCATTTTTCACCAATGTTCTCATTTTTTCAACAAAGATCGTAATTTTTTATTTTCAGCTTAAAAACAAGAGTTTTCCAAAAAAATTTTCTCCTGCGGCGCTGGGTAAGGGGGACCCTTATGTTTTTTCAAAAATTTTTGGAAAAAATAAAAAAACATAAGAGGAACCCTTATGTTTTTGGGTCATCAAAATTACCCACTCTTGGAAGAAATCCTGCCTACGTCACTGCATCGGGAACGGGAATTACCGAAATCGGGAATTTTTTCGTCGGGAATTCCGAAAGTGAATTTTCGAGAGAAACTTGTCTGGAATTCCCGATTCGGGAAACGGGAAAAATTTTCCGGCTAACCCTATTCCTGATTCACTAGGCGCTAACTTTTTCGCCCCCTGGTATTGAAGCGAAAATCGAAAAAAGTGTAGAAATCTATTTGTTTACAATGGAAAAATTGAAATTATTTTCGCTCCAATAAAATATTTTTAATTGATTCAGGTAAAATTTACTTGAAATGACTCAAGTACAAGTTTTCTTTGTAATAAATAATTTTTCCAATTTCCAACTTAACTCGCCAATTTCTCGAAGCGATTCAGCATATAAAGAGGAAACATGCTCCATTTCCCATGAACTCTCTAATATCAACAAAAAATGGCAACTTTTCCTCGTACTGGTTCTTTAAATGAAAATTTTTTTAATTGCGCAAAAATAGTAAAATCCAGTTTTTTCAAACCTTAAACATCCATTGTGATTCAGAATTTAAAATTTCAGGTCCACGTCTATGACCCTATACCAATGCAGTCTGATAATTTTAAATTAAGAGAAGGTTTCCCTAAAAAAACACCAACAGATTTGAGTATAGGTGGAGCTATAATGATTAATGACGAGGCTTATGTTTTTGGGGTATGTTCTTTATTTATATAGAGCGCGCTCTACGCTCGAGCGTATTTGATAAGTAATAAAAAAAACTCCGTTGTCCTAAAGGAAAAAATAAAGATCAATATGTTAAATTGATTATGAATCAAAAACGACTAATTAAAATTTCAAGCAGTTATTTAGAGTTGGAAAACCGAAACCGTGACCGAAAAAATCGAACCGAAAGAAAAAAAGTCGACCAAACCGAAGGTTAAAAAACCGAAAAAGTCGATAAAAAAGCGAACAACTCAACGACTTTTTTCGGTTTTTCTCCCATTATGATTTTTCACCAAAACAAAATTTCTCATTCTTTCATTAAAAATGACCAAAATTGTACACGTTTTTCATCAAAAATCATAATTATCTGAAAAAATCTATTTGTTGATAAAATTTTGTTTAAAAAACCGAACAAAGTTGAAAAAACGACCGAAACCGAACCCTAGGTACTCGTTTTGCAGCGCTCGGCGAGCTGACTCTATTGGCGACATTTTTTTAAATTTTGATCCTTGCCACTCCCTTTTTGATTTTTTGGGCGCCGTGTGGTAGTGCTCTGCTTCCGGTTCTACTATACTAGACAATTATTAACATTTTAGGACGACGGTTATCTCATCTACGATGAACGGTTCAACAATGTAACTACTAAGAAGGACTTAAAAATCGACTTTCCGAATTTCCCCATCCCCATGAAGTCGCTATTTTTCGAAGGTGGCCATACCACTTCATTCAATGATAAAAAATTCTTGACCCTATTTACTACCAATACAGCTTCCTGGTATTCACAAGTCTACACTTATGATTTAAAAAGAAAGAATCTTGTTGGTGGAGGCAAAAATTTGACTGAATATTTGTTGAATTGTGAATAAATTATGTTCTCTTACCATAAGAAAAAGGCTTCACATCGGTTGTACGAAATGGTTCAGTAGTAAGAGCGCTATTTTTACCTTAAAAAGTGGGTAATGCCTGTCCGAATTGTGCACAAGTGGGACACCCAAAAACTGAAAAAGTTTTGTGATACAAGTTGGATTTGAACCTGCGAATATGAAAATCAAAAAAGCGCTACTTACCACTGCACTATTGGGAGAAATTTGTCGTTGTAAAAATTTTTTGTCAAAAATTTTTGATGGCGTAATAAAAGTTTCTGCTCTTATTTATTTCCAAAAATTGATTAATAAATTAGCATTAATAAACTCCAAAACATCTGAAATATCATTTTTTGGGTAGAATACCCATGATTTTGGATTAAATTTTGAAAAAATAAAAAATTTCAACTTAACCCCTTTGATATAGTTCCACTTTTAGAAAAATGGTTCAGGGGTTAAGTTGAAATTTTTTTTTCAAGATTTAATCCAAAATCATGGGTATTCTACCGAAAAAATTATATTTCAGATGTTTTGGAGTGAAATTGAAAGATTTTTTTCGAAAAAATTCCTGGCTACGCCACTGGTTACGGTAGAATGATCATAACGCAAAATCTCAAGTAAAAATCAAAATTTTAATAAGGATTTTCGTCATCACACAATGATTTTCTTAAAAAGTAGTGCGAATTAAGGTTGTTCAGCATGATCTAAGGAATCCAACGAGCTATCGCTCGACCCATTTGGACACATTTTTGAAAAAATCAAGTTTTCGTGTCAATGCACAGACCAGTTCAAACCTGTTCGAGACATAGAGTCTCGAATTCGAGACTCAATTCGATACATTTAGAGTCTCGAGTTACTTATAATTCGATTTTTCGCCTAGAAGTTACCCTAAAAAGTCGGTTTTTAGAATAAAATCGGACAAAAATAAGCGCGAGAAATTAAGCTTAACCCTGAAAATCAGGGTAGAACTGCGTTTCGACGCGAAATTTTTTTTGTGTTTTTTCGAGAATACTCCATAAATGTTACGCCCCTTTTAAAATAAAAAAAACTTTCGACTTCTTGACCATGATAAGTGCCTCCCAAACAGCTCCAAAAGTTATTGTCAAATGTATTCAAAATCCTCTATACGTTTGATTCCAGTTGTAACTTCATAGGTTTCTGAAATAATGCCAGGCCCATCTTGATTGATAGCTTGCATTCGAACCACAAATGGAGTCTCCTCGTCTTGATCGGCAATAGTTGCCTCAAGTTGATCGCCATCAACCACTAAAGGTGTCCACTCGGACAATGGTTTATTTGGCTGTTTGGTGTAGTAGAGTACATATTTCTTAAAAATGTGACCAAGCTTGCGGTGTAATTTTGATTTTTAATTTTGCTTATAATCAAAGTTTTTCCATCGACTGCTGAAATGAACTATAGATCAATACGCTAGCCAATCGAAGATGAATCCAAGACACCCTGATAAGTTCTGAGCAAAAAGGATTCTGCCACGTTGATGGCACGACCGAGCACATTTCTCTACTTCAAAATGCTGCCCATCAAGCTTCCAACTTCAAAAAAGACTTGGCTGTAGCATGGCTTGATATCTCCAATGCCTTTGGTTCTGTTCTTCATGCAGCGATTCTGAACTCTCTTGAAGGCTTTGGCTTCCCACTAGAGTTCATTTCTGTGGCCAAAGAACTCTATACTGGAGCATTTACTTTTTTTATATTTTAGCAAAATCCGATTTTTTTAGTGAAGTAGTAAAGTTACAATTTGTAATGATCCTAATTTTTTAAAATTTGGTGCGCTCATTAAATCTCGTCAACTTACCACTTTGCTATGAGAAACGCGGATTTTGAGAACTCATAAAATCTTGCATATTTACCACTTGCTATTGAGTAAGAATTTTTTCAAAAAATCTTACCACTTCGCTATGAAACCAGAATTTTGTGCAAGCTCAAATCAAGGTTTTTATAAAGCTATAAATATTCTCCACTAAGTCTCAATTTATATTTTTAGCGAATAATTTATGCTGGTCATAATATCCTGGGAGACGTTATCAAGTTGAAAAGCCGCATGTGAATGTGAAGCTTTGTGCCATGACACTTGCTAATTTATTAAACAATTTTTGAAAATAAATAAGAGTAGAAACTTTTATTATGTGATCAAAAATTTTTACAACGACAAATTTGCTCCCAATAGTGCAGTGGTAAGTAGCGCTTTTTTGATTTCATATTCGCAGGTTCAAATCCAACTTGTATCACAAAGCTTTTTCAGTTTTTGGGTGTCCCGTTTTTGTTCGGAATAATTCGGAATAGGCATTACCCACTTCTTAAAGGGGGTGTGTGAATCCTGTCCGTTTCGGGTCAAAAAAATTTCTTGATTTTTTCGAACGAAACAGTCCCTTTAGGGTTTTTTTCATGCGAGAAACACGATTTTGATGTTATTTGCGCATTTTGACGACTCCTTTATGCTGAAATTGTCACTTAGAAGACCTCTTCATAAGATTTTATGCTCAAATTATTGATAATTTATTCAATTTTATTCTTCCACGCTATCATCATCAGATATTTCATAATCAGTTTCAATTTGCAGCGTTTCACCAAGTCGATCAGTAAGAATATCAACTATTCCATCATCTAGATCTTCCGCTTATAAGGGATGTCCAGGTCCATGCTTCCTCTTGCACTCAATCGTTTCTTCCACAAATTGTGCTTTCTATTGTTCTGCGACGGGACCTTTTTGACATTTTACTCGCTTTTCACCCCTTGCTTTAGAATAGCACTCATAATATCTTTGGACAGTTCTTTCTCCACGAATTTCAGCCAATCTATTTTCGTTGAATGTTAAAGCAGTCAGCATAGTTCTTGCTTCAAACCCCTTGGATGGATAGAACTTCCTCTTGGGGCGATATTGTATACAAACAGAGTGAAAACTCTCAACGAAAGAAGTGAAATTTCCATGTTTCAGCTGAGCCAAGTCATTCATAAATTTGATTTTTTGATGCAATTTCGAGTAGGCGTTGATAGGCAGTTGACTCCGGATCTATAGGCAAATGTTTTGATTCGTTGTTGTTTTGATGTTTTGAAAAAGAAATGCAACATTGCAAAAAGAAAGAAATGTTGCAAAAAATGCATTAAAATCGAAATTTCAGCATAAAGGAGCCGTCAAAATGCGCAAATAACATCAAAATCGTATTTCTCGCATGAAAAAAACCTCTAAAGGGTGAGTTTCGTTCGAAAAAATCAAGAATTTTTTTTTACCCGATACGGACAGGATTCACACGCTCCCTTTAAGGTAAAAATAAATCTTACTACTGAACTATTTAGTACAACTGATGTGAAACCTTTTTCTTATGATATGAGAATATAATCCTACAACTTAAACGAGTAATGTTTGTTTGTACGGACTAACTTTTTACTGTTAACTCCAAATAGTGGGAGGCCTGGGGGGATGTATAGAGCTCGAAATGTTAGAAAGAAATGACATCTCGATGAGGGTCTGAGTCTCAGGAAATAATTTTTTTCGGGGTACCCCTTATTTTCCTTGGATCGCTATGCAGTAATTCTACAGTAGCGAATAATTATTAAATATTAATTTTGCGTCCAAATCGGTTAATTACGGTTGGGGATTTTCGGCTATGGGGGACAAGAATCCGAGGTTATTTTTTCGAAAAAATTATCCATGGGTATGAAAAATTAAGCGGTACCCCTAAATTTTTCGTAAAATTCCCTTGGTGTCGGAATGCGGCGCCTTTACTCTTGAAGTAGCGCGGCGCAGAAGACGCCGTTACTTGTGGCATAGCGAGGCGCCGCCATTCGTGTCGGAGCGCCGCGGGCGCTCGGTTTCTAGGTTCTTTGATTACAATTCAACAAATAGTCAGTCAAATTTTTGCCTCCACCAACAAGATTCTCTCTTTCTAAATCATAAGTGTAGACTTGTGGAGCACCGAAAAATTGGCCAAAATATAGAGTCAATAATTTTTGACCATTGAATGAAGTGGTATGGCCACCTTTGAAATATAGCCCGTCCCCCATGGGGAAATTCGGAAAGAATGTTTTTAAGTCCATCGTGGTAGTATCTTTGTTGAACCGTTCATCGTAGATGAGGTATTCGTCGTACTAAAATGTTAATAATTGTCTAGTATAGTAGAACCAGAGGCAGAACGCTACGCACAGTGCCAGAAGAAAATCGAACAGGGGGTGGCAAGGGTCAAAATTTAAAAATATCGCCAATAGAGTCAGCTGCTTCAAAACGAGTACCAATCATAGGGTTTTGAGGATTTTACTCATGGCCGAGTGGCTAAAGTGCCATATTTACAGTTATAGGCCCGGGTTCGATCCCCGCCCAAAATCCTTTTTTTGTTGTCAAATTTCATGAAAATTTTTCATACACACAAAATGATTGGTGTTAATTTTTTGGTGTCAAGGATTAACACCAATTTGGGTGTTGCCCGTAACATCAATTTGGTGTGAATCATTGAAATTAACACCAATTTTGGTGTTATTTGGGGGGAATATCCCTAAAAAATGAAAAATATGTGAATTTCCACAATGTTTCCAAACCGGCTAATTTTTTGTACAAGGGGAGGGGGGTTTCGGCTATGGAGAACACGATGGAGATATTATTTTTTAACAAAATTTTTTGTAAAAATTAAAAAATTAAGGGTTACCCCCTAAAAATTAAAAATATGTGAATTTCAAAAATGTCTCTAAACCTGATAATTTTTTGCACTTGGGGGTTTTCGGCTATGAGCAACGCGATATAAAGGTCAAGCAGTACGCATAACAAGGACTGTAGAGCAGGGAAAACCATAATTTTGGTCATTTTTAATGAAAAAATGAGAAATTTTGATCAGTTTTGGTGAAGAATCATAATGTGAGAAAAATCGAAAAAAGTCGTTGAGTTGTTCCGTTTTTTAACCTTCGGTTTCGGTTGACTTTTTTTTCTTTAGGTTTCGGTTTTTTCATCGGTTTTTCAAACATGCGATTTCGGTTCGGTTTCGGTTTCCCAGCTCTAAATGACTTCGTGAAATTTTGAAATTTAATTAGTCGTTTTTGATTCATAATCAATTTAACATTTTCATCTTTATGTTTTCCTTTAGGACAGGGGTTTTTTTATTACTTATCAAATATTCTCTATATAAATAAAGAACATACCCCAATAAGATAAGCCTTGTCATTAATCATTATAGCTCCATATACTTCCATTGGTATTATCTTAGAGAAACCTTGTCTTAATTCAAACTTATCAGACTGCATTGGTATAGGGTCATAGATGCGGACCTGAAATTTTAAACTCTGAATCACAACGGATGTTTAGGGTTTTTGCAAAAAACTAGATTTTACTATTTTTGCGCAATTTAAAAAAATTTTCATTTAAAGAACCAGCACGGGGAAAAGTTGTTATTTTTGTTGATATTAGAGATTTCATGGGAAATGGAGCATTTTTTTTTCTCTTTACAGTATGTGCTGAATCGCTAATGGCTTCGAGAAATTGGCGAGTTAAATTGGAAATTGGAAAAATTATTTATTACATATTCCCGCATTACCCGGTTGATGGTTAAAATGTTTTGTTTACTATTTGTTCTGTTTTGGTTACATAAAAATTGAAAAAATACAAATTTTCGACCATTTTCGATTATTTTGAAGCGGAAATAATGCCACCATCGTGTTTCTCGTCAAATTTTACCCCTAGGGGGTATCATTTTATAAAATTGTTAGAAAATTTTATTTCGACCTTTGGATTCATGAACAATGGGGCCCCCCAGGTTTACTAGCTCCGAGACATTTTCGAAAAATAACATAAGGGGGCCAAGACAAATTTAAAATTTTTATTACCGCTCGATTTCGGGATTCTCAACGAAAAAATTCCTGATTTCTGAAATTCTCGCTCCCGATGCAATGCCGTAGGTAGGTGTTCTTCCAGGAGTGGGTAATTTTGTTGACTCAAAAACATAAGGGTCTCCCTTATGTTTTTTATTTTTTCAACAATTTTCGAAACAACATAAGGGTCCTCGTTACCAAGCGCCTCAGGAGAAATTTTTTTTGGAAAACTCGTGTTTTTAAGCTGAAAATGAATTTCCCATTCCCGCCAACCCTAATCAGGAACTAAAAAACAGGTTTAATTGAAACTATACACGTCAATAGACTATATATCTCAATTCGTTGATATCCGAATTTTTGTTTATTTTTATCAATATTGTTTCTTTTTTTTCTAACCTTACATTTGTTTGATAAGCATAGCAAAATCTGGATATATTAATTCCACAACGATTTTTTGGAAAGGTAGAGTCCAATAAAGTCAATGATCCATTTCTTTTATACCCACTTACTTTACCGAGCACCGAATAGAACCATGGGACGAAAAAATCGTGTATAGAGCCTTGTTTAACAACTCGTTGGTTTTGAATTTTGTATACATTGAATTTTTCATGTATGCAATGAGGTTATAGGAATATGTAATTATATATGTAGCTTCTTCGGATACTAAAATTTGTGTTTTGAGTTAACGATACTTTGGTCAAACCATCTACAAACTGGCTCTAGGAACTTCCACAACGATTTTCACGGAAAAATCGATCGTTGTGGAAGTTCCTAGAGCCCTACAAACTCTAATGCTTTTGAAAATATATAATGATTCTATCTATTATCACTAGTCATAGGTGTGCAAGGGATGGTACTGTACCCCCTCAATTCGTCGTATCAGGAAAAAAAATTAAAGGACCTATTCGTATTTTGGATGTGAATACGCCCAAAACGTATATACGAATTCGTATTTGACTACGATTTTGTATTTCTAATTCGTATCTTGGGGTCCAATACCCCCTACTTACATGTATGTCAAATTTGGAAAAATGACCCCTTTCGTCGCAACTTTGGGTCTGACCCCCCTTCAAATTTGTGGGAAAATGGACTCCCTCTATCCACCTATGTATATCGACCCCTTAGGTCAGAACTCCCCGACCCCTGTTTCCAAAAATATATAGATTTTTTATTTTTAAAGCTTAAAAATTTCATTTTTAAAGATTAAAAACAACACTCACCGATTACGGACCAAATATCATTAGGGCATTCATATTTGACTTCATTGACTTCAGTTTGTGTTGTTGCACTTATTACTTTAGTTGGCACAATATAATCTACTTCATTTTGTGTTGTTGTACTTATTACTTCAGTTGACACAATATAAGTAGTTGTTTCCACATCTATTCATAACAGTTTTCGACCCAGTGGGATCAAACTCTCTCTTTCAGAGAGGGAATCTGACATAATAACCACTTGGCTATAGTCTATTTCGATGCATAAAGGTTGGAAACTGTGTATCAAATGGTAAAGCTTGTCACTCCGAAGGCTCGAGTTCGATCCCCGGAGGTCCTGTCATAACTCAAGATTTCATTAAAATTTATATGTAAATTACTAAGTATAAAGGCATTTTATGGTCTCAACTTTTTTTAACGTTGAGTAATAAAAAAGAATATTACCTGACATGGCAATAGGATTTTTAAACCATATAGCAAGGAATATAACAGAAAACAAAGAAGAAAATATAACTAAGCCTAAAATGATCAAGCATTTCATTCCAAATAGTCGATTAAGAAATGAGGTAGATGCATCACTTCTCAAAGGCTCTATTGTAAAAGCTCTAAAATATTAATTCAAGTATAAATATTGAGTTGTTCAGATATTTTTAAGCTTTTGCTAGTAAAGTATAAAAACACCAATATAGTTAGCTTTTATCTACGAGAAATAGAGAAAAATTATACTGACTTACTCTTTCCTTGTTGGTTCCATGAAATCTTTTGAACAATTCGGAAAAATCCGCTTCCGATAAGTTATCTAAATAAAAAATTGAGAAAAATTTGATAATTTTAGTGAAAATCGGAATGGGGGATTCACCAGCAACCCGCGGAATCAACGTGTTCAAACTAGCAGAGCAAAGTGGGTTTTAGTTTAGGGGGAGGTAAAGTTCCCAGAATTTTAAAAAATTTACCTTAATCCCCTTATGTTTTTTTCAAACATTTTCCAAGATTTTGGGAAAAACATAAAGGGGGACCCTTATGCTTTTTTTTGGTAAAAAATCTAATGGACCATTAGAATTTTTTTTTAAATTTCAAAAATTTCGGGCAAAAATATAAGGTGGGGACCATTAGGACAAATTTTTCATTTTTCGGGTTTGGAGGGAGCTTCCCCCTTATTTGCGCCACTGGTTCAAATTAGACTGTTTAAAGATCCGGACGAGAAAAATCTCCTTTGTACCCTAAGGTATTGATATATTTTTCAAAAATTTAACCAACATTAGCTTGGGGGACCAAGGCCGCTCGTGCGAGACTTCCTCGCGATAGCTCATTTTTTGCCAGCGCGTGGCTCAAGACCTCCCCTAATTGGGTAGAGTTTGGGGGAAGTTTGAACACGTGAGTGCGGAACTTTAGCTTTCGGCCTTGCAAAAATACAGTCCCCTCTCAAGCAGGCTTTCAGGTGAAGCTATTTTGGCATGCGGCGGCGGTCCCCCTCAAAATTCGGGGGAGGGGTAGGGTCAGTGCCGTACTCATATTTTTTCATGGGGAGGGTACTAGATCCCGACCCAAAAAATTAAACACAATAAATGCATGAAAAATATTAATTTTTGCACAGGATAAAAACAAATTCATTTTCTTAAATGAAAAGTGAAACTTTAGAAAGTAGACAAATTTGTTAATTGCATTGAACTGATATGTTGTAAAGTTGAAGATAGGTCTTGTTCGTAAAAAAGATCAGGAGTTGATAAAGTGTAACGATAAAATCATTTATTTCACTATTAACTCTTCTCAAAACAATTTATGAACCAATTTTAAAGGGAAGTAATAATTAGGAACTAATCTCTGAAATTTTTTTTGCCAAAACAGCCTATATAGGGGTAAAATCATGCGAAAAATCGATTGCGCGCATTCCCGAATTGTGAAAATGCTTCCTTGACCCTGATTCAGGGAAATAGATGTGTGTATTGAAGCGAAAATCGAAAATTTTTGAAATT
>JAQGCO010000135.1:0-13836 GCA_034700925.1 Acrobeloides cf. buchneri Gr-Nem-00862
GTGAAAATTCGTATACGAATTCATAAATCGAGAACAAATTCGTATTTCGACTTTTTCGCCTGTCGACGTTTTTTTTGATCGACAATAACCTTTGGGACCAATTCGTATTTTGGGGCCCAGTACCCCCCTGCTTGCCCATGTATGCCCTAACACCTTACCACCCATGTGACGTCATAGTAGTGCACAAATAGGCAAGCTTCGCCTCAACTGCACCTAAGATAGGTGATCGCTTAATCATTTCTTGCTGTATCTTATAGTTTGTATTTTCTGTTGTATGCTTTATTGCGTTTCTTAAACTTATGAAATGCGATTAGTCATAGAATATAGTTGAATGACATAACAGATTTTTCAATGCGCGCAAACGATTCCTCGCATAGAAAAACTCCCCACAGGGTCATTTTGAAAAAAATTTAAAAAAAATTTTTTTGGCAAAAAATTGCTCGAAAAATCGCAAAAGTGCGGTTTTTTTGGCCACCATGTAAAAAAAAATTTAGTAGCTAACAGTCAGTAAAGTAAACAATGGGCAGGGGGGGGGGCAAAGTCGTAGCTGGGATTTTAAAAATCTGCATTTTAAAGTTCTTAAAAATGAAACATACGTATTCGGATAGTCCATATATGAGTTTGATTTAAATTTTTTGTCGAAACAAATTTTTGACCTCACCCCTTGGATGTAGGGTCAAAAAACACTAAAATCGGCAAAGTCAATTTTCCGAAAGACCTAAATTTTTTTCGCGCGCAAAATATTCCTCAAAAAATTTGGCTAAAGGGCACCTACATTTCGAAGGCCAAAAAGTTTTTAGTTTTTTCGAAAATTGGCCTCAAAGTTTTGGTTAATCTAAAACACCCGAAAAAATCGATTTTTTGAGATTAGCCAAAGCTTTAAGGCCAATTTCTAAAAAAACTAAAAACTTTTGGTCTTCGAAATGTAGATGCCCCTTAGCCAAATTTTCAGAGGAATCTTTTGCGTGCAAAATTAAAGCGCAAAAAAAAATTTAGGTCTTTCGGAAAATTGACTTTGCCGATTTTAGTGTTTTTTGACCCTACATCCAAGGGGTGAAGTCAAAAATTTGTTTCGACAAAAATTTATATCAAACTCATATATGGGCTATCCGAATACGTATGTTTCATTTTTAAAAACTTTGCAGATTTTGAAAATTTCAGCTATGCCCTTAGGGGGGGGGCATTTTCTGGAAAAACTGAAAATTTTTCCCTTGATGAAGCAATCTGTTTTGTCCAATATTGAAGATTTTTGAAAATAGTCCATTTTTCGTTATTTTTCAATTAAAAAATAACATCTTTTTATTGAAAAAAATGGCTATTCTTTTCATCGAAAAATGGTTATTTTTTCCACAAAAAATGAGATTTTTTGCCAAAAATATCATTTTTTAGTATTCGTTACAAAAACGAGCAAAATTCATGGACTATTTTTAAAAATCTTCTTTTTTTGTTTCAGATAGCCATTTTTGAGTATTTTTTAAATTAAAAAAAATATTTTTTTAAATTTTTGAATATTTTAAAAATATTGTTTGAATTTTTAGGCCCTTCAAAAATGCCGTTCCATGTAGAAATTTCGAAATTTAATCAGACAGTAAAATCGTTCGAAATTTCTAAAGAGCAGTGGTATATTATGACTTCAACTCCTCTAATCATATTGTTCCTGATCATTATTAGCTGTTATTTCTGGTGCAGGAAAGAAACGCAGCGCAAAAAGAAGAAAGCGTATAAAAACAAAGTGCTCGAATACAATGCTGTTTGCGCCAGTTTGACCGCTTTTGAAAGGTCAATTTTTTGATAAATAAAAAATGAGCAAATAAAAAAAATTTTTGACATACCACAAAAAAAATTTGGGCCACTCGCAGTCCACGCCATCCCCCATCACGACCACAGTTGCACAACCCAGATAAAATTTTACCGGGGGGGGGGGAGTAGGTCATCGGTCTCCGACGCCGGGGGATCTCCTTCCAAAAAAAGGTCGCCAAACTGCGGAGGGGAGGGATGGGTCATAAAAACAAAAATTTTGGACCGGTGTCTGTGCAACTGTGATCACGACGGTTTTTTGCTAAAATTGGAGGAAATATGAAATTTTAAAAACGAGTCATGATACTCGATTCAGCACACCGAAACGAGTAGAACGAATACCATAACATGGATTTTTCATCCCGAGCCCATGGCCGAGTGGCTAAAATATCAGATTTGCAATTTATAGGCTAGAGCTCGAATCTCGCGTAGAATTTAAAGTTGTCTAAATTCCATGAAAATATTTTCATATCTTGGCCTCTATGACAATTTGAAATCATTTTTGAGTAAATATTTTCTAGAGCTATTTTATAAATCCTTCATCAATCATACCCCTAACACCTTACCACCCATGTGACGTCACAGTAGTGCACAAATAGGTAAGCTTCGCCTCAACTGCACCTAAGATAGATGATCGCTTAATCATTTCTTGCTGTATCTTATAGTTTGTATTTTCTGTTGTATGCTTTATTGCGTTTCTTAAACTTATGAAATGCGATCAGTCATAGAATATAGTTGAATGACATAACTCGTTTTTAAAATTTCGAATTTCCTTAATTTTAGCACAAAAAATCGCTGTGCCACCCGTCCCATACAAAAAATTCTGAACATGACCCTGGGGTCTGGCGAAATTTGTTTTTTTTTAAATATTTGTGCTCAATCTATGATCAAATACTTGTGCCCAATCTATGATTAATATGCTTATACTTTGTGTGTGAATAAGAGAATAGGGAATGTTTGTGTGAAGCCATTCTGCTAGATAAACTTTCTAATCCTCTTTTCTTTGGTAAAATAAGCAAATTTTGATAATTTTACCACCTTTCTGATAAAATTTCAGTCTGAGCTTTTTTCTTATTTTCACTTTTCAACAGTTTCTTGAGAATAATGAGTTTTCAAGATGAGATGGCTAAAGCTAATTTTACCATGGGAGATATACCTTTTTCTCGTGAAAATTGGCATTTTTTCGCAATTAGGCTATTTTGGGTATTTTTGTTAGTATTCCTAATATTTTTGAGTTGCTGTTTATATTGTCGAAAAGAACGGGAGAAAAAGAAGAAGAAGAAATTTCAGAGCATAGTGCATGAGTATAAAACTGCTTGTTCTCATTCTCAAGCAAAGCTTTATGAGGGGTAAAATTTTTTCCACCCTTCCCCCACCAAGAGCACAATGAGGACGAATCATTAAAGGGGGTGACATTTATGGACTAATCCAAGAAAAAATTTTTTCTAAAAAGATCATTTTTAGGGGTAAAATCATGCGAGAAATCGATTGTGCGCATCACCGAAGCGTGAAAATGCTTCCCTGACCCTGATTCAGGGAAAATTGTGTTTTTGAAGCGAAAATTGTCATTTTTCGCATTTTCAAAATTACAATTTTCGCTTCAAAAACACAATTTTTTCCTGAATCAGGGAAGCATTTTCACGCTTCGGCGATTCGCGCAATCGATTTTTCGCACGATTTTACACCTAAAAGTGACCTTTCCTTGTAAGCATTAAAGTTCAAGGAAAAGACGTGATTTAAGCAACTAAGAATTGATAAACAAGGGTGGTACCAGACAAAAATATAGTTTCGTGATATTTAAAAAATAAAAACTCTCTTAAATACAAAAGCCCAGTAAACTTTTATAACTAAGTCACAATACAAGAGAATCGGAAGTTGTTCTTAAGTGGTAAGGGGATAGAAGATAAGGGCCAGAGCACTACACCTACACACGAGGATCCCCCTATGTTTTTTGGGAAAAATGGCCTTTTTTAGGAAGTGCCCATCTTAGCCGACCTTTCTGCCTATACCACTGGGTATAAGTGTCTAAAATTAATCAAAATCGCAAAATTAACAAATTTTTTTTTGAATTTTAGGTACCAAAGAACCAAAAATGAAGAAAGGTTATATGAAGATAACTGGTTTGTTAATCCGAACTTGTTAAATCTACATTTTGATAAAATTCTTGGCAAAGGTGCTTTTGCCACTATATACAAAGGTTTTTAATTTTTGTATCAATTAAAATAGTAAATCTTGAATGATTTTAGGTGTCCTAAAAGGAGAGTCTCCACTGTATCAAATACACAAAAGTATAGCTACTCAAAAATTTCAAGACTGTGAAAATGCTGTAAAAGTAAGTGGACAGTGTTAATAGGGATGAAAATCTACCTCTACCCATTCCTCGCCACGCAAATTTTTATTAAATGCCAGTGGATTAGCCAAGTGGAAGTGGAGGGTCACCCCCCCCCCAATGGCGTAGGCAGAAGAAAAAAATTTTTAGATAGCGACAACTTTTGGATCGGATGAAGTTGATCAACTGAATAGAGAAATTGAAGTTTTGAAGAGAATTGGCTTTCACAGCAATATTATTGGCTTCTTGGGATGGAGTTTACATAATACAACACCGGTGTTATTATTTGAATTAGCACAAAGCAATTTGTTGCAATATGTTAGGAATTTGAAAGAAAAGTAAGATTGAATAGCCTCAATTTCATCACCCATGGTGAAATGGCAAGCGTCTCACTTTACACTTAAATGACATAGGGTTCGATCTCACTAGAGCGAAATTTTTTTTGACCGATTCAAAAAAAGTTGTTCAGGAAAAACCCATTAAAATTGATCGCAGAATTTTTGTCTTTCATTTTTCCATTGGAACACTATACATTGAGCCATAATCTCGCTGCCCTGGCGTGATCGAACCCTCGACCATATGGCTCGGTGGATAGTGTTTCAAGGGAAAAATGAATAACAAAAGTTCTATTACATTTTATGTGAGGTTTCTTTTAACAACTTTGTTGAATAGGTAAAATAAAATTTTCGCTCTGGGGGATCGAACCATCGATCGTTTGAGTGCAAAGTAGGAGCGGTCCGAGACCCTGGGCCGGGCCACTCTTACCAATGGGGCTGGCTAGGAATCAGCCCTAGCCCTATATCCAGCCGTCCCGGATATACGTGTACAACTCCCCCTCTCACGAATTTCGGGGCAGGGGGTCGCCCCCAGAGTGACCAAAGGGTAAAAAAATTCGAATTCTCAAAAAGTTCACCAAAATGGCTAATTTTTGCACTAGGGGGTCTTCGCGCATGGGAAACTCGAATCCGAAGGAATTTTTTAAATTTGACCATTGGAATTTACCTTACAAGTGGGAAACCTCGGTGGCTTGGTTATCTGCACCATGAGTGTCGGTTACCCTATCCTGAAAAAAATTTCATCGAAAACATGGGCCAGCTTGGCCCACGGACCATGCCGGCCCAAAAAAAACGGCCGGGTCCAAGAAGTAAGAGAAAATTACAGACCAACCCACGGCCGGCCCATGTTAAACAGCGGCCGGCTTGACTTCTTAGGTCGGCCGTTTTACAAGAATAGTGCAAAGTGAGATGCTTTCCACTTCACCATGGATGATGACCTGAAATTCTTAGAGAAATTCCCTATAACTATAGTCTCTTTTAGTGAAAATCCTCTTCCAATCAAATATTTTCTCTCAGTTCTCTGGCAAGTTTCTAGTGGAATGATCAAAATAGCTTCTTTAAATATGGTCCATAGAGATTTGGCAGCCAGAAATATTCTACTGATCGAGGACTATAGACCAAAAGTATTACTCAACATATTTTTTTCAAATTTCCGTTTTAGATAGGTGATTTTGGCTTGTGTTGTGACTGCGATGAAAGTTTCACCTACACAGCATCAATCAATAAAAAATTACCGATGAAATGGATGTCGATCGAAGCGTTGGTAGAAAGGACATTTTCGGAAAAATCTGATGTGTAAGTAAATAAATATAGCCAACCCAGTATAAAAGGGGGTATCTGTATTAATTTTTCAAAAATAGGTATTGGGTTGATCGAAAAGTTCCGCGACTTTTTACATCATAGGTCGGCAAGGTGGGGGAGGGGGACTCCCGATGAGGTGGTCCCCCATCACTTCCATCAAAAAAACGACCTTTTTTTAGCTTGAGGTAGTCTTCTGACACCCAATTTTTATGCACCACCTCATATGTTCAGCGGGGTCTATGCGTGATCACCCCTCAATGTTGGGCTCGTGCGTAGTGGGTCAAACGATTTCCCGCCTATACAAACCCTTATACAGCTAGTTTTTGGGCGAAAATTCAAATTTTTTACATTCTCGCTTCAATAAATACACCGTTTTCCCTGAATCAGGGGAGAAATTTCAAGTTTTCCATGTTTGAGAGATGGTCGCTTACCCCTGGCCTAGTTTTTGTGTAAAAATTCAATTTTTAGTTGGTCCTTTGGCGTCCTCATGTATGAAATGTTTACGAAAGGAAATGTCCCATATGCCATGTTTAATAACCAAGAAATGCTAAAACATTTGATTTCTGGAGAGCGACTTGAGCAACCAACTGATGCTCCTGATGAAATGTGAGAAAATTAAAAATTTTTTTTTAATTACATTTTTAGATACGAAATTATGCAATCCTGTTGGAAACACGAACCCGGAGAAAGGCCAACTTTTAAGGAACTCACTGACAGGTTTCACTTAATCTTGGAACGAGAAACTGAAAATTATGGCTATCTATCTTATCCAAATGCAGAAAATTTTCAACCGGAAATTAATGATATAACTGAATTGCCTATCTAAATTTGTGAGGGAAGGAAATTTCTCATGTATAAATGTATTTATTGTTGTAATTATAGGGTTGAAATAAAATTTGTATATTTTACAATAAAAGCGATTCAAACACTATTTACTACACTCACTTATTTCTCATTTCCAAGAGTTCTGGTAAAGTTTAGTATCACGAATGGCTCGAAATCGCATTTTGGCACTAAAAAACAAGTTTACATCTTGAAGATCCGATAAAGACGTTTGGAGCTAGCTCACTTATTGAGAGGCACTTAGGCTACGCGCTAACCGTCTCGAACAGGTGTTCTAGACGATAAACGTCTCGAATTGCTGTTCGAGACATTTAGCGTCTCGAATAGGGGTGAGCGTTTTGCGGGGGCTTTTGAAATCCCGCAGCTAAGATCTCGTTACCTCACAATAAAAAGTTTCGGGATTTCATCAAACCCCGCAAGTTTTTATTATCAAAACCTGCGGAGCTTGATGAAACCCTCAACTTTTTATTGCGAGGTAACGTGATCTTAGCTGCGGGGTTGCAAAACCCCGCAAAACGCTCACTTCATTCTGCAGAATCGATTTTTGAACAAAATAGCATTTTTTCAAAAATCGATTCTGTAGAATCGACTTTAAAAAAAAATTCCAGTCGACTCGACCCAAATTATCTGAAAATGACCTGAAAATTCATGTTTTCCAAAAATTTGGGTTGACTTGTCAGTTTAAAATGATTTGTGAAAAGTGAGATTTTGGGAAAAAATTAAAAAAAGGGGTTTTTTAGGGAACAATCATGGACTCAGTTTCCAAAGTTTATGAAACGGGACTTGAAATTCGGAATGCAGTTCATGATTGGCGTTCCCTCCCTCCCTAGGTAAAGGAAGAGGCGCGTTTTTGGAAAAAATTTATTGTGGCGAAAATAGCTTTTTGAGAAAAAAAAGTCGGATTTTCGGCAAAAATGGTTAAATAATGTCATTTTTGGACAAATTCGCATTTTTGACAAAATAGTCTTTTTTGACTATTTTTGGTGAAAAATATCATTTTTATTGAAAAGTTGAAAAAATAGTATTTTTTCAAAAAATTTCAAAATCAGGAAAAAGTATAGAAATTTCATTTTTTGGCAAAAAATATTCATTTTTTGACGATTTTTTTGTGAAAAGTGAAATTTCTTATTGAAAAAGTTGAAACATGGACATCTTTTCAAAAATTTTGAAATTGGAACCTGAGCCCCTCATGGGAAAAAACATTCAATTTTTCCAGGAACAGGAAGGGTTCCAGGATCAAAGAGCTATATGTGCTTGTCTACATTTGAATAACTTACACAGGCTGTATAATAACATCCGGTTCAGTTGAAGTTGTTATAGGCTCAAAAATAGGCAGCCTAGCTTCAACAATTAGCAAAAATAATAAAATATTTAACAACAAGAATATCAATTTCATATTCATTCAATTCAATAATGTAACAAAGAGCGACAAAAAGATGCAAAATGTAGAGACAACGGAAACTTTTTCTTTTTTATGATTTATGGTACGTACTTTGGACAACAAGTTTAATCAAAAGTGACATCTTCGATCAATGGCTGTAGGTCATGTGGAGCCTGAGAACGCCCTATAAAAAAATCAAACTGATTTTTTTTCATGGCAAAAATTCTTGCCCAATTTTTTTGAAAATACTTGTTTTAAACTGAAAAATGCTCAGAGAATGAAATTTTTTGGTTAAAAAATTGACATTTTTGTTGAAAAAGGGGAAAATTTAGACAATTTCGTGAAAAATCATAAGAGGGACCATTAAAATTTTTGGAAGATTTTTTCAAAAATTTAAGACAAAAACATAAGGGGGCATCTGTCCCCTTGTTACGTCACTGATCACGGTATGTTTGGGATCAAGTTTTAGATTTAAAGCCAATCATAAATACTAAAAACCTATTCCTGTGTCCGTCCGTATGTAAGCGCGAAATCTCGGGAACGGTAAACGAAGGTATTTTTTCTTGTACATTTTTTACTTTTTTTGTAACATTTTTAAGCCCAAGGCTTAGCCTAAGCATAAGACCTAAGCCTAAGGCCTAAGCCTAGGCCTAATTTTTTAAAGTAAAAGAGAACGCAGTTACTACTGTCACCCTCTGAATTGTTCTCGTTGCTGATTGTGAGATAATTGCATGTGAAGTTTAGACTATTTATTACAACGAAAACATGTTCGTTCTCAAATCCCTGATTCAAGCAAAAGTTGTTTATTGACAAGAAAATGACTTGAATTTCTAGATCATTAGAAAAAAAGTAAATATATCATTTTCTCGGCTAACAATGGGCTCTACAACATATCATTTTCAAAATTCATTTTTTTGCTCAAAATCGACACCAATCTATTTGTAGTATGATGCCAAATGATAATACCCAGGTCAACAGAATTCTAATCACTCTAGATCGCGTCCTGGGGATCCTCAATTGTCATATTTTTAGCTCTAAAAATAGATTGGCGTCGATTTTAAATAAAAATAATGAATTTTAAAACGCCATGTTGTGAGAGTTCCTTGTCAAAGAGACGAATAAATCATAGGTCGGCAGGGGGGGGGGCCTCTTCCCCTTGACCCACTCACTCATGCACCCAAAATTGAAGGGAGACCACCGCATCGGGAGTCACCTCCCCCTGACCCACTCACCCATGGACCCAAAATTGAAGGGGAGATCGGGGGTCCCCCCCCCGACCTATGAATAAAATGACTCCAAAATCATTTAATTTTAAAATTATACTGCTTGATCATGTTTCATTATTCTGCCGTAACTTTTTCCAATTTTCCGTTTTCTGGTTGATTTTGATTCGACGAAACAACAGATAAACCAATTCGTGAATCAGCCCATTTTATATTTGTCTTAGTAGGGCCAAGTGCACTAACAAAGTCCTTTACAGTAGTTGTTTTAGCTCTTGAAACCAAACATCTGATGTCTTTCCGTATTTTATTTGTGGAAAGCAATATTAACGCATTGATTATGTGAACATTAAACGGTAAACTAAACCTTGCTAGGCTCCAGTAGCTAGGATTTGCGAGTTCCATACCCACTAAATAATTCTCTGTATTGCTAAGCAAAAATTGGATCCCGCATATTATTAGGAATTGGAGTGACTAAAACTTTTTTGTTTTTATAACTATGAATAAAATACCAAAATTTGGTCGGTCCGAGTAAAACTTCTATTGGTTTCATACACTTTACATCGCATTGCAATAACTTTGATAAATATCAACGCATAAAGTATGAACATAGGGTATGGAAGATTATAGACTAAAATCAAGTAATTTATCATTTAGACTTAAATCGCTTCCTATAAAATAACCCTGATGTATGTGTTTTCATACATGAGCAGACCCCAGGTTTTTCACCTGAGGGGAGGGGTTGTGGGTCGAGGTTGGGGGGGGGGGGAGGTGATGTGTGTTATGGTAGGGGGACGCAGAATGTGATCCGAAATTTAAGCTTCAAAACACCAATTCCTTTCCTGAATCAGTACCAAGGAAGCGTTTCAAGGTTTGGGAATGTGCGCAATCGATTCTCCACCTAGAAAAACCTAAAAATCGACGGTTTCCTCATAAAATTCGAAAATGTTTGATTTTCGCTTCAATACACCGATTCCTTCGCTAAATCAGTACCAAGGAAGCGTTTTCAAGGTTCGGGAGTGCGTGCAATCGATTCCCCGCATAAAATTACCCTTAAGGGGTCACTTATTAAAAAATTTTTAGCTAACTAAAATCCGTACTGTTCACTTACTAATTGCTCTAGTTGTATTATTCCAATTAACACCAAAAATCATACAGTTTTTACATGGTATTGGGCTAAACACCTTTAAATCGAACATTTTTGGACAACCAACAAAATACATAGATAATTGAAATAAAAATGTTAACATCCATAAGATAATGATAGTGTAAAACTAAATTTTTTATCAAATTTTAAGATTTTGCGAGGGGTTCCATTTTAGAACCACCTGCTCAAGTATGATACCTTGCGATAATAGAAACCAATATTTCCAAAATAAAATGTAAACAACCGGTCGATTGCAATAAAAAAGACCACAAAATAAACCCCATATTCCATACCACGATATAAACCACTAAATATTTGGAGCACATCTGTTGGAAACGACAAGCAACCAAAAACTATACAAGGACAAATTACTGAAAATGTGACCAAGGAATACAAAATAGCCATAATATTCATGTTGATTATCAACTTGTATACAAAACTATGACAAAATACCGCTTTCCATCTATACGTAATGATAGAAAGTAGCAGAGAATGTAATGATATGCTGATTATACCAAGTCCAAAAAGTGCTACACCGATTAAAGTTGTTCTTGTGGTCATGGCGTAACCAATTGGGCGAGAGCAAACGGTATAGTTGTTAAATAAATCAGCAGGAGTTATTTCGAAAAATGGAGCAGAAAAATTAAAATTCATTGTTGGTGTTTTAGTTTATCCTTTTGACTATGATACTAAAATCCTCAATATGGCTTGTGAGATTATATATGTATCTTCCCGTTTTATCTGAAAATCAGTTTTATCTGATAAAACTAGTTTTATCTGAAAGAATTTACGTTTTATCTTGGCTTAGGCCTAGGCTTAGACATAGGCTTAAGCCTAGGCATAGGCATAGGCTTAGGCTTAGGCTTAGATTTAGGCCTAGGCTTAGGCTTACTACTTAAAGTTTTTTGTACTGACGCATGAGGTCGCAAGTTATCGTACTTTTTCATAAAATGAACGAAAATAGTACAACACAAGGTCGCAAGTTGTTATACTTTTGTCGTACCACGGTAGCGACAGAAAGGTGTAACTGTGCTACACCAATTTGCGGCCGGCCTTAGATTTTCAAGTAGTGGCGTAAAAGCAAAAAATGATCCAAATTTTGTACTCGTTCACATGGCATCAACTCCTCAAAAGTAAACTGGTCCTTTAGGCGTTTTTAGATTAAAAAGATTTGATAAAAAAAATTCTAGTTTCGGAAGTAACACTTATTCTAACATCTGACGAAAATTGTCGACTGTCATGATGGTTGAAAATATTCCTTAATTGTGTATTTGGTGAAAAATTGTATAGCAAATGATTAGATTTTTCCATAATATTTTCTTCCGCGCAAATTATTTCTATTGAATGTTTACTAACGAAGAGGAAGAATATCAAAATTATTATGCTCAAATGCTAAGGGTCGTCATAAGCTATTGTACTTTTGCAGTACGATGATGCTTAAAAACATGTTATTTTCGTTCTTTTTGTGTTATTAGTTAGTACTCGTGAGTACTATCGAATGCTAAGAGAATTTTTACGAAAAATATTTTTTAGACCCATCGTACTTAAAAAGTACGATAAAATTCTGCTTATTAATAAAGCTTTTTGACCCCTTCAAAAATTCACTTTTTGGGCTCTAGCTCGAAACTTTCTCAATACGCGAGCTCCGAATTGCACATAAAAATAAACTAGAATTCCTGGCCAACATCCCTAACCAAATCACTTTTCAGGGGTCGAGGAGCAAAAAATATAAAAATCGCTAACAAAGTAGGAGGTCAAAAATTGAAAATTCTTTAGATTAGCGAAATTTGTCATAATTTATATATATTCGGAAAGTTCATGAAAAATGGAGCATTTTTTGTTTTTACAGTAAATTCTGAATCGTTAACGTTGTCGAGATAATCGCGTTTGATTTTGGCGATTTTTGAGTTGCGATTTTGAATTTCCCGCAAAAACCCTAAAAAATTGAAAATCAGGGTCTTTGCGGGAAATTCAAATTCAAAATCGCAACTCAAAAATCGCCAAAGCAAACGCGATTATCTCGACAACGATAACGATTCAGAATTTACTGTAAAAATAAAAAATGCTCCATTCTTCATGAATTTTCCGAATATATATAAATTATGGCAAATTTCACTATCCTAGATTTTGAGTAGGGCCAGATAGCCGAACTTTAAACATTCACCAAACTTTAAAGGGAGTCTCAAATTTTCTGATTTTTTGCTTAAACGTTCCACACAGCTAGTATATGTATTTAAAAATCGGGTACAAATTTTTGAACACCCTGTAGTTAGAAGCATTTTCCTTAAACTTAAAAAAATATTTTTTTTAAAATTTTTTAAAGTAAAAGAAAGCCGCAGTTACTACTGTCACCCTCTGAATTGTTCTCGTTGCTGATTGTGAGATAATTGCATGTGAAGTTTAAACTATTTATTACAACGAAAACATGTTCGTTCTCAAATCCCTGATTCAATCAAAAGTTGTTTATTGACAAAAAAATGACTTGAATTTCTAGATCACTAGAAAAAAGTAAATATATCATTTTCTCGGCTAACGATGGGCTCTACAACATATCATTTTCAAAATTCATTTTTTTACTCAAAATCGACATTAATCTATTTTTAGTATGATGCCAAATAATAATACCTAAGTCAACAGAATTCTAACCACTTTAGATCGCGTCCTGGGATCCTCAATTTTGAAACGCCATGTTGTGAGAATCCCTTGTCAAAAGACGAATAATGACTCCAAAATTATTCAATCTTAAAATTAGACTGCTTGATCATGATTCATTATCCTGCATTAACTTTTTCTAATTTTCCGTTTTCTGGTTGATTTTGATTCTGCAAAACAACGGATACAGCAAGTCTTGAATCAGCCCATTTTATATTTGTCTTACTAGGGCCAAGTGCACTAACAAAGTCCTTTACAGTAGTTGTTTTAGCTCTCGAAACCAAATTTCTGATGTCTTTTCGTATTTTAGTCGTGGAAAGCAATATTAACGCATTGATTATGTGAACATTAAACGGTAAACTAAACCTTGCTAGGCTCCAATAGCTAGGATTTGCGATTTCCATAGCCACTAAATAATTCTCTGTATTGCTAAGCAAAAATTGGATCCCACATATTATTAGAAATTGGAGTGACTAAAACTTTTTTGCTTTTATAATCTATGAATAAAATACCAAAATTTGGTCGGTCCGGGTAAAACTTCTATTGGTTTCATACACTTTACATCGCATTGCAATAATTTTTATAAATATCAACGCATAAAGTATGAACATCGGGTATGGAAGATTATAGACTAAAATCAAGTAGTTTATCGTTTAGACTTAAAGAACCAGTCTAGTAATTTACAATCATATGAAAAAATGATATATTCGGAAAGATCATGAAAAATGGAGTATTTTGGTTTTTACGGCATGATCTGAATCGTTGTAGTTTTCGAGATAATTGCGTTTGAAATTTTGAATTTGTTACAAGCTCTTCGTTGTAATACACAA
>JAQGCO010000136.1:0-13834 GCA_034700925.1 Acrobeloides cf. buchneri Gr-Nem-00862
CCATGGGATAGATTTTTCAAACCTGCGCAGTTGCACGATTTAACCCGTGATCCTGCACGAATTTGATTCATGTGTTTCGAGAGAGTTGATACATCAATTTTTGGGCAAATAAAATATTTAATCCCGTTTTCCCTCCATCGACAAAACATAACTTTTAATTTTTGATCTAGCATTTCTAAAGAGTAAGGTCAATTAGCTTTACTTGTTCCTGAAATTATTATATATAAGTGCAGAATATCAAAAATTAGTAACAATATCTAGATTTTTTGCACAATTGTTTTTGGCGCCTATGCATATCAGCTCCTATAATGTTTTTGGAGCCATTTTTAGTGCTTAGTAGTGGCGCCAAAAACATCAGAAAAATATAAATCCTTTGTTATGTGCTTCTTTTTATTTTATTTATTTACGTAAAAATCACGAGTTCAGGTGTGGACAAATTTATATAAGTTCAATAAGCCTTGAAATTTTACCTTTTAAAAAATTTTTGAGTTAGTATGTTGTATAATCCATTTTATTCTTTAATAAACAAAAAGATTCCGCTACATGGAATAAAGTCGCTTGGTCGATTCTTCCCAGGTAGAATTTCTAAATTTGTGACTATAGTAAATTTGTGCAGTTTCCTTATGTTATTAAATCATTCTTGCATATTTTTATTCAAAAATATTTTATAAATCAACATTTAATTACTGCTTAATTTTTCCATATATCATCAAATTTCATCTTTTGACTATTTCTTTAATTTTGGTACTAGCTCGTACCATGTCTAAAGCTTTTCTCATTGCCATTAACTCCTCTGTTTTGCCTTTTAAGCTATTTTATCCGGAGGCAGTAAATTTTTTCATTTTGATTCTATTCGATCCCTTTTTGCGAAAGAAATTCGTCTCCACGTGTGGTTCATGGGTCCGAAAAAAGGCGGTTTCGTACTAGCCTGTGCGAACTGGAGAGTGGCCATTGGGACGGCACAAAACAAATGGTCACACATCTAACCTTCTCACTAGCCTCCTTTTGGCAGCAGTTGTTAGGATCGCTGCACTCACATTCGAGGACTTTCCTTGTCCAGAGACCCACAACAACCAGAAAAAGCATAACAAACGACGAGACTGCTCGAGAGCCGGAAAGAAATAGCGCGAGCATGAAAAATCCAGCACCTGGGACTCTCTCAAAAATGAAAACTCATTTCTTTTGTATTTTCTCTTATCTCTCTTTGCTTATTTCACTCTCTTGGTAAAATCTCTCTTCTTTTCCATTTCGCGCTTGGTGCCTGGTACGAGTCGTCGCTGAAATGCGCCACTTCGCCAGCCTCAACGAAGAGAACCACAAAACTGTCGTTGTCGCTGACCCCGACTCTCTCCCCACAACAATACCATAAACAGCTGAAGAAGCTTTAAGTGACAACTAACAACTACGCCTCTTGGTACCGACCAACCCCATAAGAAAAATTAAGCTTGAGATAACGTCACAAAGCAATAGTCTTTATTGATAGAGGCCTTTGATTGTTTATAGTTGTTTATTACTTCTTTATTTTGGCTGCATGATTAGCAATTATTTAATTTATTCATGTCTTTGAGTCTGCATGGCTAAGCGCAGGACTTTTATTGGAAAAGGTGGGTATGCGGTCATATAAAAAACTTTTTGTTTTTTTAAGAAGCAGCCTAGAGATCCCTCGTTCTTAGCCGAAAATTAAAAAATTCCTATGTTGAGGAAATTCCTATTTCCTATCCCCTCATGAGTATATACGCTCGGAGAAAGGAAATGCTCGGAGGAAGAAGCGCTTGGGAGTCTTTTCACTAATCTCCTCTTTTCCCCTTCGAGCGCGAAGCGCTTACCCCGGTACTTAATTTAATTTTTTTAATTCAAAAAATCTTAAATATAAAATTTATGATAAATTTTTGTTGGATTTTTTTAAAATCGATCGTAATTTTCGCTGTTTTTTTGTTGGTCTATATCCTATTATTCAGGAAAATCCGGCGGCAAAATTGGGTCAGAACCGATCCGGTTTTGAAATAATTCAATGAAAATAAAAAAAATAAAAATTTACACTTCTTTCATATTTCATTCCTAATATTTCTTCAAATTTTAATTCAAGGTCATTTACAACATTCATTTTTTAAATGTCCTTGTAAATGATAGAATCGAAACAAAATTTGCCGAGTCTGCAATTTCTCTTTTGAAATTTTCTCTATTGATTGAAATTTTCCTTGAAATGCTAATCAAAAAATGATCTTAAGTAAGCAAAATTTTTATTTCTCTTTTAAGCCCATTTATTGATATAAAAAAATCTTTTATTTTTGCAAATATTCATTCTTGTTTTTAGAGGAAACGGGATACGGAGATCCTCTCAGCGACTGTACTGACTTCAATATCATTCAATTTATCAACGATAACGAGTAAGTTTAGTGCCTGATAAAATTTTTATTTGTTTACTTTTTAGTACTCCTATTGACAGCCCAGCTGACCCTGCATTTTTAAGAGCAGGAAATTATCAAGCTCAACAGCAGCATCAACTTTTGACTGGTGCGCCATCGAATCATAACACAGCGTTGCATTGTAATACAGCCAATTCTTCAAGCGGTCATCAGCACAACGGCTGGGCCGGTGCCTACCAAACAAGTGGACACAACGGGGGAATGTTCAGTACGAATCAAAGCCTGCCGGATAGTCCACCTATAACAGACATATCAGGAAACGGCTCCTCTGGATCGCCTAGTACAAATTCTGAACCTCCGTATTCACCAGATCAGTATCCATACGCAGGTAAAATACTTTAAAATTATTATATTAGGGTGTTCAGAAAATATTGAGGTTTTACTTTTTGTCACCTGATGGGCTCCAAAAATCTGTTTTCGATAAAAATTGGATCGTATTCAGTATACATTCTTATCTAATACTGAATTTTTTTTGTCAAAAACAGATTTCTGGATTCCATCATGTGGAAACAAGTAAAGCTGCAATAACAACCTAATAAAATACAAAATTTTTAGCAATACATCCAAATCGCAATATGATTCTAAGTATGCAAAATATGCATGGTCTCGACTCTCAAATACTCCTGCCACCAGAGCTTCAACCTATGCTAAGAGGAGGCATTATAACCCATCAGACTCAGCATTCGCCTCAATCAGAATTTTTGAGTCCATACCCTCCACAAACTCCGGGTTCACACACATCTCAGGTATATTCTTTATTCAGCGAGTGCCCATATAAATGATGGAGTGGGTTGAGGAAGACATCTTCTAGGCCAATCTTTCAAATTAAAACATTATACAAAATATTTTTAGGTATCACCACCAGCGGTTGATCCGCGCTGCCCATCAAACTATATGCTTCCACAACAAAACTACTCCGTCGATATGTATGGTAATATACTCGAACCTATGAGTGATCAAAATGGTTGTAATCCGCCGAATATTGATCCACCTAACAACAAAAGGAAGCGCACCGAAAGCGGGATGACAATTGTCAAAAATGAGCCTTCTCCAAGAATATATGGTGGTGGTCTTCCACAGCCCCTACAAATGCAAAACCGCCCTATGTCAGTCTCATTGGATGAATATGACGAGAATTTCCATTGCCAGAAAGCGATTAAGGTAGGAAAAGTAAGACAAAAAATAGTCGAAAGTGAGAATTGACTTTTAAATTTTATTATGCAAAAAATTGAATATTTAGTTTGCACCATTCAATGAGAATGTTTGGCGACAACTTTATACTGTGAATCAAAGACCAGTCAATTTGAAAGTTGATGTAGTTGCTGACAAAGGTTTCAACTACAGCGCGTCGGACGGCTGCTTTGTTAACCAAAAGAAAAATCATTTTCAAATTACTGTGCACATTGAAACCCAAGATGAACTGCCACCAAAATTGATCAAAATTGATGATAAGCTTAAACAAGTCAAGGAATTCAAATTGGCTTTCTGCGGTGTCAAAGCAGAAATGACAAACTCAGAGATTCAAATTCGGCAATCTCAAACAGACAGGAAGCCAATTCCTCATGAGCCAGTACAGTAAGTAATTGATTGATATCAAATCTCTTTACCCACATACCCTAAATCACACTGTAACAAAAAAATTTGAAAAATTTTGAAAAAAATATATAAATCACCTTGGTCCTCCTGATGATTTTCTCAAAATTTGTGAAAAATTCGAACCCCTTATGATTTGTATGTCGCCGATCTCAGGAAGTTAGAGTCCTATTTTTTGACAGGGGGTTGTTACAGTGTGCCCTAAATTTTGAAAACTTAACGAAAATATAAAGTTTCAAAACTCACTGATCTTTAACAACTTTTTGATATCCTAAATGGAACCCTCTATAGATATATTATAAACCTTGAAATTTTAGTCTTGAAATCTTGGAAAGAAGAGTCACCAAAGTCACAGTTCCTCGTCTACATTTCTCAGAAACCACCATGAACAATCATAGAAAGAATGGAAAACCAAATCCAGAGCAAAAATATTTTTTGCTTGTAGTCCAACTGATTGCCACCACAGATGATGGTCAATACATAGTCAAAGCCTATCAGTCTGATAAAGTCATCGTCAGGGTATGTTTAAAAACTTTTATTGCAACAAAATAATATCAAAAATATCAAAATTAGCCATATTTTGTGCCTTTATAAACATCATGATGAAGTTGTGCTACCCAAGGTGGTTCTTCATAAGTAACCACTTCAAAGGGTGGAAGTTCATGAGGTTGTTGTGCTAGGTTGTCAGACTTAGGATGAATTAGTTCAATGTCATTATCACCAATAAGTTCGGACGACGGAGATTCAAGATGATCATTTGTTGTCCCAATCCAAATGGGAATGATGTGTACATGCTCGTGTTTGTCATGCCCATAAATTTTGATCATTAGTCGATATTCAATTGCAAGCACATTCCAATAACACTGTTCAATGCTAGGAACAATTCTTTCAGGAATCTAAATTTAGAATTTTTCTCTTAAAAAGTAAAATCACCTCCAATGACCATTCCTTTGGCCATAATCTCGCATTTTTATCACTTTCTCTTGCACAAATAATCCTCTCCTTGAAATAACACCCTTCTGCTTCTAATCCAGGGCTTCGGATCCTTTTATGCTGTACTAAAGCCATATATACTCCAGTAACTTTTCCTTCAAGTTGCATCATAATAAATTTTCCTCTTTGAAATGCTCTTTGTTTCATATAAACATTAATAGCTCCTTTTTCTTCAAAATATTCGGTTAACATTTCACGCTTGCATAGTGTTTCTGTATCTCTATCAACATAAATAGTTTTTCTGGCAAGAATTCTATTTTCCGTCCATTCACGAACACTTATTAAACATTCATAATGAATCTCATCACTAAATGATGGTGGCATAGTATCTGGATTGTAGTGATTTTCTGAGAAGGGTAGGTTGAGTTTTGTCGAGTTTTCACCAGAACCTAGTTCGCCTTTTACAACGATAGCTTTGTAGCGGAGAAATTCATACCAATGATCGCCAGCTCTTACACTACCTTGGAGAAGGAAATATACGGAATAGTAGTTTGCCTAAATTGGTTTAAATTCATCATGTAAAAATTTTGACAAAAAAGAAATACGGTACTTTTATCGAGGTGTTATGGTTTTTTATATCTATGATTATGGGATCTGAAAATTAGTCTATTCTAATTTTGCCTAAAATACCTCTTTAATGAAGAAATGCATTGTGACACTAGCTTTGTCAAGTTGTCCAGGTATAGGCTGGTTAACTTCAATATTAGTTACGGTTAAATTTGTTTGTTGGTAGTGACTTTTCTCGTCATCATGGTGATCAAATTGTTTAGTTTCTTTGAATTCTCTTTCGCCGATTACACCGATTTTATCCTTTAAAAAAATACAAACTTAAAATTGTCAAATATACCTTGGGTATAGTTTGGATTATAGTTATAGGGAAAGTAAGCTGCAATGGCTCCTTCATTTTCATCATTTTAAGTTGGAATTCTACATTATACGAAAGTTTTGTGGTGTCCCATATGGTACTTTTATGCGATGGTGATAAATCAGAAGGAAGCTCAATGATTACACCATCATTTTCTTGCTTAACTTTTTTCTTAAAATTATATACTCCTCGAAATATAGGTTCGATATCCATTGCATGATCGGGGTTAGATTTTCTAAAAAAAACAAAAGAAAAATATTTTTCTAAGTAAATTGTTTTTTTACCTAATCCAAACTTTCCTATTCAACAACACAACTGCACTATCCAGATCACTATTTGACTTAATTCTCCATCTAATATTCAACTTCTCACCAGTTGTAAACACATTTCGATCTATCCAGAAATCTCCATTAATTGCTTCACAATGCCGGTGACACCATCCACCATGTCCAGCGCATTCATTTACTGTATAACGAATAGAATGAGCTTTCATAGTATCCCTGCGAGGCTCATCTCGTATAAGGCGAAAAACCTTTTTTTGATGAGTGTTTTCATACCATGGATCTGCGCTTGCTAGACAACAATATTCAATATGACGTTGATCATCTATTTTCATCGTAGGTGGCAGGCGATGAAGACGAGCGTCTAGCTCAACTTCGTTCGTTTGCTTACCCTTTCCATGTAGTTGAATAAAGCATTGTTCATATAGAAATTCATATTCAATAGTATTTAAATTACGAATATATCCTTTAAATACAACTTGAATAATTGCCTCTTCTAGATTATAGCTGTTTTCAGTAGTGACTATGGCGCGAAAATGTTTGCTTTTTGAGCTATAAAATTCTTCGGGTACTTGTAGATCAACAACTTTTACAGTAGTATATGTGGCAGGCACTGGTGCAACTTTGGGTTTTCTTTTCGATCTCCTCTTATTTTCCATTTAAAAAACAAAATTAAAATAAAGCAAAGTGGCTTTTTTGACGTTTATATAGAGTATTGTCTTCAGTTCTGGCTTCATCAAATATTTAAAATGCCTTAGCAACCTTAGCAAAAATTCTTTAAAAATACTGGCAGAATTCAAACATGAGCAAAAAGTAGAAATAAATAATGTTTAAATTTTAGGCATCAAATCCAGGACAATTTGAACCACCAGAAAATGAAAGTGAAAAATGGATAAAAACTGGAAATACATTGCATTACCCAGGACAAGTGGTAGTTGGTGGCGATAGAGCACTTAGTGATAACAGCTTAACTGTGCATGGGAATATAGCTATGACTGGACAAATCACAAGGCCTTCAGATCGAAGATTGAAAGAAGATATAGAACCCGTAAGATTTTGTGTCGTATTATTGAAAAAAATTTCACATTTTAATTTAGGTTCCAACAAATGAAGCACTTTCCAGAGTCTCACAGCTTCGTGTTGTTGAATACAACTATAAACCCGAAGTCGCACAACAATGGAACATGGATAACCGCCATCGTGTTGGTTTGATAGCTCAAGAATTAGCTGAAGTAATACCAGATGCTGTCCGTGAAAATGGAGAATTCTTAACAATCGACGACTCGAGAGTTTTTTATGACACTGTGGCAGCTGCACAAGAACTATACAGATTAACTGGAAATCTCGAAAATAAGATTGATGAAGTGGAACAAATCTCCAAAAAATTGGCAAAGTTCTCTAAGAAAAAGCAACAATTTGGTTCAACAATATCGGGTCTTAGTGGGCTTACACAGTGGATGAACGGCGATGATGGCAAGAGCTTATCCTACTCAAGAACATCACTGGCTTCTTCAACACCATCGTGTGACAGTGATGCAACTCATAGAAGGGGTAGGCGAGATTCTAAGAACGCGAAAGCATGCCGGCATTATTGCCAGCACAATGCAGTGCCATTATGCTCTTCAAAAGTTACTCAAGGAACGATTATTGCGTTGGTCATTGTCATGGCATTATGGTAAGAGAATGACTTGAAAATAAAAAAATCTAATTTTTTAGTTTGGTGACCATGTGTTCGCTCTACGTTTTGGACTGGTATAATAGAACATACAACACTGTGCCACCACATCACCAATTTTACATACCACCAGGCAAAACAAACGTAACATGTGATGGATATGAGAAGGGATTTGATTGCATAATAATGAATTTGCCTCCAGGTGTGAAGAACTCTTGGTTACCAAAAGCTCAACCTAAGGCACCAATATTAGCACCATTTTGTGGACCAAAATCCGATTGTCCAATATTTTGCTGTGCTGAAAATCATCAGTATAACTTTGAATCTGGAAGGCAAAACGATGATTCAGTCAGCATAGTTGCACTACCAAAAGGACCAAAGTCTCCAATCGAGCTTAGAAGTAAGAATCTTGCAAGTAGCAAAAAAGGTGTTAAAAAATGGCATAGTTTTTAATCGAGAAATTTTTTTCCATAGGAAGATATTTTACGTATACGTAAATACCCCTCCCCCCATGTAACCAATTCGACCCCTTCCTGCGGCCAAAATTCAAAAATTCTTTCGGATTCATGTTCTTCATACCTGAAAACCCCGAGTAAAATGAGTCGATTAATTTTTATATTTTTAGCTAACCCAGGACAACAACCGTCAATTACCAATGGGTTTTCAATAGAAGTTGTTAATCTCAATGTGACACTGGATGAAAGATTTTGTGTTGAAGGAAGCTGCATACCACGCTCTGGCTACTACAATTACTTTGTTCCAATTTCTGCATACATGCCGACAATTCCACTCCACTTAAGATTCAAGTATAAATTTATAGATCCTAGACCAACGCGCCTTCGGCACACAAATAGTGCAAGGGTTCCACTTGAGGTCAAAACTCAAAAATTCCTTCGGATTCGTGTTCCCCATACCCGAACCCCCCCCCCCCGAGTACAAAAAATTAGCCGATTTGGAGAACTTTTCGAAATTCGCATATTTTTCCCCTTCTGGGGGAAGGTCCAGTAGACCCCATAGATGAGTTTTCCCAGAGTTAGGACATACTTTTTTGGACTCAGGACAAAATTCTGAGTCCATTCTCCCTCCCCCTAAAAAATAGGACAGGAAAAAAGTTAACCCGGAATGACAGACACACATTTCTCCTTTAAAGAGTATAATATCAATAACACAAAAATAAAGAATATTTTTAGCATCCCAGACGGCAAATTTGTTGATGGCTGTGGCAGCATACGCGATTTCGAGCACAAAACTTGCCAAGTCAATTATGATGACAAGAATGTCGTAGATACGGATGCGTTCAAAGTGCCAAAATCATATCGAGTAAGCGTTTAAAAGTTTAAAAAATATATTGAAAAAAATTTAGTTGTCTGAAGAAACATTCGAGTTGACAGTCGGTGGCTTTATGCAAAGTGCATACCGGTTCCGTGTCGGGTATTCAACCGAATCGTGCAATATGAGTGAAGATCAACAAGGACGTAGTTTTGATGAATACAACATCGTCTTTTATCGCAAATGCTCTCCAAATTCAACCCTGTGAAAATTTTGTACTGTTTTATTTTTTGAGCATTCTTTTTGAGAAAAAAAGTATTTTAACTTTTAAGAAAAAGAATGTTTGCATTATTTTAAAAGTTTGTTATTTTGCCACATTTTTAAAGGAACCTTTAAAAGACTCTCAACTTTTGTAGCATAGTTAAGTTTATCTCGATATTTCATAATTTAATTTGTTATAAGTCGAAAAAATCAATTCTGTTATATACTCCTCTAACATTCAGGAACATAAACCTGGTTTGTATATTGTTTTTAAGTATTGCTTATTTATATATTCAGAGTATTTGTTGTTTTATGAAAATTTTATACAAGTACATTGTCAAAAATATTTTGAAAAGTTTTTTTATAATAAAACTGTATAAAATTTTTCCTACGTGTATTTATAGATTATACGTGTATTTCTAGTTATAGCATCGTCATATGTCGTAAAATAGTATTTTATGTTAGCTTATTTTGCAAAATGAGCTATTCTATATAAAAGGGTAAAAAAGTTTTTTAAGTAAAAAAGTTTTTCGTTAATTTAAAAAATTGATGCATATTTTTTCCCTTTTTATGTGCAACCTAGTTTTTCTTAAACTGTGACAATTTTTTGATTTTCTTTTTTTTGATATTTGCTAGTATTCTTCTGGCACATTTTAAATCTCGAAAAACGGTAATCTAAACTTCAGGTTATTATTTATAAATTATTGAAATTTGAATATTAATGCACTATGATATATAAGTTGTATTTGATGTGTATGTTGTAAAAATGATAATTAAAATTTTTTGAATAAAATTTAACTTAATAATCTAATAGATACAGCCAGGCACGTAGCGAGAATCCAGATTCGGGTGGTCTATACAAGGCCGTATGAGCATTTTTTCCAAAAAAATTATTTTTTGCAGTTTGACTCCTAAATTCTGAAAAAAAAATTTTCTGGATGTTCATTTTTCCGATTTCGAGGAGGGACCTATAGACTCCCCTCCCTACGTGCCTAGATACAGCAATATATTATACAGTTTACCAGTATTACTTTGGCAGTATTGTATGCAAAGAAAATATCGAATCACATATGCTTTTATCACTTCGGCAAATGTCAAGAAACTGTTGCTTGGTTATCATTCCTGTACCATGTGGATCAAATTTCTAAAAATTGGATTGTATGTATTAACAAGTTATGAATTGAAATTTAGTGTGTCCAAAAAAGTGCACTTTGCGATTTTTTCAGTTTTTTAATTTTCACCAAAATAAACTTTTAGAGGGTTTTCTATGTGAGAAATCGATTGCGCGCATTGCCTGACCTTGAAAACGCTTCCCTGATCCTGATTCAATCAGGGAAGAGATATGTTATTGAAATGAAAATAGGCTAATACAATGTTAGAGAAGCGTTCTAAAGGTCCGGAAAAGCGCGCAATCGATTCCTCGCATAGAAAAACCCCCTATGGGATTATTTTAATGAAAACTAAAAAACTTGAAAAGGTGAAAAAATCGCAAAAGTAGCTTTTTTGGGACACCCTGTACCTGAAATATTTCATCGGCACGCTGAACTCGCTGTTCTCTCGTATATCTTGGTTTAGCTTTCATCCCTTAAATTTATTTTTTTAAATACCTAAAATGTAATAAATGATCAAAAAATTGGTTCTTTTATGATTTGTTATAAATTAAAATCTTTCAAAATAAATTTTCATAAATCCAAACTTGTACGGGGCTGTTCATGGATCCAGATATTACATTATCATTTTTTGGGGTTTTAGACCTCTCCTCCCATGTTATCAGGAGTTATCATTTGGCTGCCTCTACCTCCCCTTCTAACATGATAACGTAATATCTGGACAGTCTCTACCTATAAGATCATCAATTGCTGTGATTATATAAAATAAACGTTCCCAATTTATAAATCCAGAATTGGTAGGATCGTATAATTTATATATCCATTCGAATTTTTCTTCTAATCCACCTTTACATAAAATAGAAAGTGTTTTTACAAATTCCTAAAATTATGCCATGATTGTTTTTCAACAAAAAATACATGAAATGTTATGACTCCATTTTGCTCAATATCAAAAGTGTTGAAAATTAAATCTGCATAATGCTCTGTATCACCATGAGGAAACATATCAATAAAAACTTCTCTCACAGTATCTCTATCAATTAGTGCCGTTGGTGAAGTATCTTTAAAAGCTCTGTAAAGTGTTTTTATTTCGGCACTACTAAAATGAGTATCCTTCATTGCCTAAACATAATAAAATCATATTTTAAATATACAGGATGCCCCAAAAAATGACACTTTTGCGATTTTTGAGCAATTTTTTCAAAATTTTTCAAGTTTTTTAATCTTACCAAAATAATCCTATAGGGGTTTTTATGCGATGAATTGATTGAGCGCATTTCCGCTTCCTTGACCATGTATTGGCCTATTTTCGCTTCAATAAACACATCTTTTCGCTGATTCAGGGTGAATCGTTTTCAGGGTTCAGCAATGCGCGCAATCGATTCCTCGCATAGAAAACCTCCTATAGAGTTATTTTTTGTGAAAATTAAAAAACTCGAAAAATTTGAAAAAATCGCCCAAAATCACAAAAGTGCCTTTTTTGGGCACCCTTTAAATTGATAAAATTACTTGTTTTAAGCTAAGAGGCTTTTTTAGTTGTAGTCGTGCAAGTGTATAAGCACTGTCTGGATCTAAATTGTAAATATTTTTTTGCGTTTCAGATTATGTTCTAAAACATATAGTGCAATACTTAAAAAAGTGCAGATATCAAAACAAAAAATTGCAAGTTTTATGTATTTTATTGCTGGCAAATTCAATTTTTAATACAATTTTATCAATTTAAAAAATTGGAGGGGATATGTAGGAAGGTCACGACAATTCGCTTCTTTTCACTAACTTTAAATATTAGGTTGTTCGAAAAGTATCTATACAAACTTTATTCTATCAATTCTCTATCGAGAAATCCGTTTTCTGAATAATAAATTTTTTTGTCGAAAACGGATTTCTGAATCGAGATTAGGAGTGTGTGCCTCAAAATTCGAAAACATAACCTCCCCCCCCCCACTGTGTATTGGCCAGCTTAACAAGGAATAGTTGGGTTTATTTTCAAAAATCAAAATTTTTTACAGAAATTATTAGGGTGGTTTACTAATAAGAAAAAATATTTCTAAATTTCAAACATCGTAGTTTTCAGCATACATGTCTTATGTCAGTATATAAATGAGAAATAAAGAAAGAGTACCGGGAGCCCAGTCGAACCTCCAGCCTCATAAACTTACTCTTGGAGCGAGACTCTAGCCACTAGGCTATCAACGCAGAAGCTTTATTTCTCATTTATATACTGACATAAGAAATGTATGCTGAAAACTACGCAGTTTAGAATTTAGAAGAATATTTTTTCTTATTAGTAGACCACCCTAATAATTTCTGTAAAAATTTTTTGAAAAAATTCGATTTTTGAAAATAAACACTTCCCAAATATTCCTTGTAAGGCCAGTAAAAAAGGAAAAAAAGCGACCCTTGCACGAAGTTTCGGCCCCTATCCTTATCTTTTCGTTCCTTTTTTAGATGGTTTCCACTCCTAATAAAAGGCATAGTTATAATTCAAAGCTTTTTATGTTAGAGACATATAAGCTTACCGCTTCCTGACTTTATGAGTGGTGCATGATTTGAAGCATCTAGGGCAACAGCAGCTCTGCGCTTGATAGTGCCCATCCACCACACTGAAATCATTTATGGAATTAAATGAGCATGCTTTTAACACTATTCGAAATTTCAAGACGCGCAAAATGGGTGGATAAATGTTGATTTAAATAATTTATAAAGATTTTGAGATGAAAAAAAAACAAAAGAAACGACTCTTTTTAAACATATGGCAGGAAAGAAATTTTTCTTAAAAATTTGAATAACATAAAAGTGCTTGTTAAGAGTCTCATGAGGAAATAAATTTGAAGAAAAAAACTTTCAAAACGCTTAACTAATGGCAAATAAATTGAATAGACAAATTTTAAAACACGCAGATATACATATCAGATGGAAATTTACTAGACAAAAAATTTGCATTAACCACAAATTTAATAAATTTTGAACAATTAGCTATGACAAATAGCTTTCAAAAAAGAGAAAATTGGAAGAAAGCTCTTTCCTTCTTTATGGTTGAAATAAAATATTTAAGCCCATAGATTTGGTGGTTGACACAATTATCGTTTTTCAAGAAGCATGCATTCGGAAAGAAACCTTTTAGAAAAACGACTATGAAGAAAGAATTATTATTGGTGATTAGACGTTCATTTTTCATTTAAGCTTGATACATAAACTGAAAGTGAGAGTTAATACCACGCTTTGAGCAAGAGCATTTTTTAAGCGACAGCTGACTTCTGATATTTTCATATGATTAGTTCAAATTTCTTACAAAAATTTATTGGAATCTCAAATTTCATATTTTAAAACTTTGTAAAATTTTAAACGAATATGATAAAATT
>JAQGCO010000137.1:0-13804 GCA_034700925.1 Acrobeloides cf. buchneri Gr-Nem-00862
TTTCGTCGAAATTTCGACATTTTCCACCGTTTTTGGCTATGGCGAACATTTTCTAAGTGTTTTTAGAAAAAGTTGAACATTTTTGAAAAAATTGATTTTTTGGGGTCTATCCATGGGGAAATAGAAGATCACTAATGTAAAAAAGGAAAGTGCAAAATTGATCTTTAATCAAGGTACGTGTTTTGCCGCTGGAAACGACCTCTGATAGCTGGAGGGTTCCTGGGGTATAATGTGAAAACCCTAATTATTATAAAACGTTTATTCCCTTATAACATAGTACAATTAATCTCGGCTTACCGAGGGAATCCCGTATGTGGCTTTGGAGCCTCTTTTATACCAACCCCTTAGGCGACAGGGGTGACATTATGAGATGATATAAGTGACACTCAGCTGACAAGAGTGACCGAATCTGTCACCTTTGTCGCCTTAGTCAATTATTTGTCCCGTTAACATAAATTATGTTACCTGTTGATGAAATTGGTGACTGTTGCTCGCCAACACAGTACGATAATATTATTTATGTTTTTATTCAATTTTTAGGAACACAACAAGCTAAAAGTTGAGAATGAAATTGAAGATGCAATTTTAGAAGATCTTACAAGAAGATCGTGTTCTTGCAGAAGATCGTGGAAAAAAGACCTTGTTAGGTAAGGTTAAAAAAATCTTTGCTAAGGTATGAAATTTTAGGCGGGACGAAAGAGGAACATGATGAATTATAAGCTTTCTTGTGACCGCCTTTTGTATGAATGAACATAGAACTAAAGGAATGGAAGCAATCGGATTATGCACAAAGTTTTTATGAATTCTAGAAGTCTAACTCTTTGTGGAAAAAAATTTGTTAAACTTTTCTGTGTTAATTTTTATTTGAAGAATTTTATAATAAAATTTATAACAGCATCGAAAATTTTCATCATGATTACTTATCCCACTCTTTTTCGTTTTGGACCATTTTGTTTCGTATAGGAATCCGTATCATTATTCTTTGTTTTCGTTAGATCAATGGTTACGCTACTTGGACCTGGTTGTTCATCATCTCTGTTGGGGTTTTTATCAGCCGATTTATCCACTTCCATTGGACTGGTTTTACAATGATCTTTTTTCTTTATTTCTTTCTTTTTAGGACCATTTTCTTTTATATGAAGTATTGCTTTCATGCTATCAACCATCTGATTTATTCGGTTTCTCGTTTGTCTGGCTCTATCAAAATACCACTGTGGTAAATTTTTTGGATGCTTCTTTATTGAGGGCTTAGCCTTGTCTTGTGAGGTTTGACGAAACTGCTTAGGGTGACCATCCACTCCGATTACATATTCTATTTCATTCTCTTGTAAAATTTTATTAAATAATTTTTCTGCGTTCTCGCTTGTTATGACAATTTCCTCGGTATGGGCTTCTAAAGAATTACATTTTTCTTTCAACTTGTTTACCCTGAATATCTTTGGACATATAAGTAATCCTTAATTCATTAAGAAAATAATTGGAAAACCGTAAAAGAACAGAAGGATTTTCGGCATTGGTGATTATCGTAGTTGCTGTTTCTTCGGATCCAAAGCAAAATATCAATCTAAAAGTTTCTCTTGTTTTCTTAAACTGTTTATCCCTACCCCAGGCTCCACCACTCGAAAAATTCGCTATCTACGAGTTTTCCGATCGTAAAAAACCATTCAAAGAATTTCACATTTTTCTCATCTTCTTCTTGAATTAGAATTTGCTAAAAATATATGTAATTTTTTTGTTATTTTATATGTTCGATGCCTTTAACGCCTCGAGCTTAATCGTGTCTGAGGATTCGAAGGACTGTTTTTCTTCTTCAGAAGCATTCTTTAACTTGTTTTCCTTGTACATGCGTTTAAGCAAATGAACAAAGTGTTCTTTACTCTAAATTAGTGTTTGTTTTGTAAAAGTAACAATTTTATACCTCATTAGACAAATTTAACGGAGGATTGTAACTGGGTTCATTCACCTGTTCCTTTTTATTGTTCTTTCGTTGTTTACTCGATTTTTTAAACGAATTGGCACCATTTTCAACATTACTCTCAAAGAGTTTATATGGTAATTTATTAATATTTGTTGAATAATACCAGAAATTTTAATTCTAAGGCATTGGCGATTTCTTCATTTGGAACTTCTTTTTGATCTAATTCAGTCATTCGTTTTTCGACGCTTTTATATGGTTCTACATCCTATAAAAAGTAGAATTTTACGCAAACCCTTGGGCTGCGTATCTTTGTGTGTGTTCTTGAATTTCTTAACCAAAATGCACTCCCATTTTGGCACAAAAATTTGTAAAAAAATGTCAGACCTTTCCGCGCAGCCTAATATAAGCTTTGGCTCGTTGGATTAGATTATTTTAGTTACATAGGTCTAGACTGATTACTCTATGATGAATCAGCTTTTATGAAGCTTACCATTACATTAACCAGATCACCAAAACTTCTTTCGATAAAAAGTTGGCCTTCAATGTCGTGATCACTCGAAGACATATTCCCCGAATTCGACAAAATATTAAACTCGAGGGAAAGCACAAGCAATTTACGTGTACAGTTACGCTTGTTAACGTCGACTTGAATATTGTAGAGCTCATTGAAAACTTGTCTTAAATGATCGGAATAGTCATTTGGATTGAAACCCATTCCGTTGAAACTAATTTGATACGCCAGATAATAACGCTCATGTATTAGGTCGTCTCGATTGCCATTTACATTATTTTTTGGTCTTTCGATTCTCTAAACATTGCTTTTAAGGTTCACTTTAACCTTACCATGTTAGAAAATTCAACTGTTAATGGCATATTTTCTGGAAAATCGATGGCCCTTACTAGCTCTTCATCGTATATTAGTTCAACATATGGGTCTCTAAATTATGTTTGTGATTTACAATAGATTCTTACTTGTTTTGATCGCTTAGTAATTGTGTAAGATTGGTTCGGTTATTCGATATATTAGACTCGGTCAATAAATAGCATTTAACAGTTGGCAAAAAATTTTCGCCAAGAAATCCCAGTGATCTTGCTCCAAAAAAACTAGAATCCGAATAAATTTTAATCGAACAAAGAAAATTCACCTAATTTTAGTAGTGAAAGCAAATCGGCTTCCTCTTTGTTTTCCTTTTATGTCCGATTTACGGGCTATTGAAGGTGGCTGCTGAGTAATCGTAATCGAATTCAAGAATATTTCGGCTATGATGAGCTTTAAAATGGCATAATTGACTTCCCAAGCGGCATTAGGCTGCTCTTGAATTCGTGTAGAGATTTGACTCAAAGCGGAGTAACATTTTTCCATTAGAGATCCATAACTTAAAGGAAACTTTTTGATCAAAATATCATAAACTTCTAACTAGGCTTGTAAAAGGCCGTCATCATGGGGTGACCCATTCCAGCCGGCCCCGAATTTTGGCGGCCCAATCCGGCTTTATTTTTTTCTCTCTCTCTTAGGGCTGAGCCGAGGGTTTTACAAATCTAATTCTAACTTGGTCTCGATGTCTCGAATTTTGTTGAAGTACTCTTCCTGCACCGCTCTTGGTCTATCACTCAACGGTTTCTGTCCTCGATTCCAATTTTCTCGAATCTTTTTAAGCAAATTGTCTTCTTCTCTAACCCATGATGAGAACTTGTTGAACTGCTTAAACTCTATTAATTAGTCAACTTACATCGAATAAATTTTTTACTTCTTCATTTTCAATCAAAACATTTCCTTGTGGATCGAGGAAGCCATCATTCGGCTCTATTTCCACGAGTACTTCCATACAAGTCGGATAAAAAGTTCTGACCATTAGTATTTATTATTGAAGGGCATTGTGAGACCTTTCAGGAATACCCCTATCATGGCTCTATGAATAGGGGTTCCTGGGGAGATACGAAGCTTTGAAGTCAAGACTCAAAAAGGCCAAAAAATAGATCTTTACTTCAAAAAATTGCTACCGAAAACGAAAAAAGTTTGCTGGTCAAAGTAATATATTCTTAGATTCCTCATGTAATGCTGTAACTTTTATAACTATAATTAACCCAGCTCTTCTCAATTTGATACACTAGATTTTGATCACACGCTCACCCAAAATAGCCCTATTTTTAAGAGGTTTCATTGTTTTATTTTTTTAAATAGCAAAATTTTGCAAAGAGTACTTTAAAAACACCAGTACTATTAAGCCCATATATGAGTTTGAAATAAATTTGTTATCGAAAAAATTTTTGACCTCACCTCTTGTCTGTAGGGTCCAAAAACACTAAAAGTGACAAAGTCAATTTTCCGAAAAAGCTAAATTTTTTCGCACGCTAATTTTGGCGGAAAAGATTCCTTGGAAAAAGTTGCCTGGAGGGGGTAAACGAGGTCCGAAGCCCAAAAGTTTTTAGCTTTTTCGGAAAATTGACTTTGTCACTTTTAATGTTTTTTGACCCTACAGACTCAAAAAATTTTTCGACAACAAATTTATTTCAAACTCATATATGGGCTATCCGAATATGTATGTTTCAAACAATACAATTTTAAATGCAGATTTTCGAAATCCTGGATACGGCCCTGGAGCCATGATGGGGGTATTTCTGAAAGGTCTCGCAATGCCCTTCAATAATAAACACTAATGGTCAGAACTGTCCGACCTGTATTAAAAATTTTATTTAGATCAAAAACAATCCAAGCAATACAAAGTGTAACGCAATGTAACGGACGTTTTATTGATCGTTCTCATAACAAAGAAACAGGAGCAGTTAATTGGTGATTAATAAAACAAAATGTATGACCGGAAATCGATTGAAAAATGATTGATTATGAGAAATAAATATCGGAACCAAAGAAAACAGCAGCAACAAAGTTTCACTCGTTTTAATCTTCGTTTTCATCATAGCTTTCCGTATTAGAGAAGGACTCCGAAGATGAATGACAATTTCTGCGAGAAAATAGAGGTGGCACAAACATTGCCATTGGTTGATCTTCACGACTCTAAATTTTTTATGAGAGCATTTTGAAATTGAAAATCAAGATTGCTAGAATTTTTCGAATAAATTTTACATCATCTTGTGTTCCGTTTTCTAATTGGCCTTCTATAGGATGAATAGATTCTCCACTCATCAAGACCATTTCTTCGGGTAGATTTCCTCTAGTCTAAATTTTTTTAAATCAATACAACCCTATAATAATTACTTTAGTCGATAAGCAGCAAAGCAAACGTTGGAAGGCTTCTTTTTTAGGCTAAAATTTTGGGTTTTAGATTTACGATCGTTTTAATGCATACTTCCTTTCCATGTGCCCTTTGCATTCGTTCAAGCTCTTCGACAATTTCCGAAAACTTCGGACGTTGACTTAGTTTATCAGACCAGCCTAAATTTTTCTCACTTAATTTCTCCCATGTGAATCTTACATCGTTCAATAATCGACGACAGATCAGAGTAGACATTCTTTGGGATTTCCATACGACGTTTTTGTTTCAAGAAATCTTTTAATTTTTCTCGCTCGGTCTTCTTCCGTCCCTCGCTGTCAAAATCGGACATGTTTTTCAATTCCGGATATGGATCTTCACCAAATTTGAAGATTACCCAACATAGAATCCCAAACGACCACACGTCGGATTTCTCGGAGAATTTCCCAGTTCTGTTAATAAGTTCCACGGCAGCTTCCATTGGGATGACTAAGCCCGGCGTGAGATCATCTCGGTTCTTTTTTCGGGTAAGACCAAAATCACCAATTTGAATCTTGTATCTGTGGCATAGGAAAACATTTCGAGCCGCCAAATCACAATGGATGAAATCTTCAGATGCTAGATATGACATCCCCTAAATTTTTCGCATTTTATTGCGTGAATGGTCAGCCTACAATCCTAAGCCAAAAAATTTATTAAAAACCTTGAGCCCAAAACCTTTTTTTAAGACTCAGAAAAAATATAAGCCCAAGATCCCTTCCTCTCCCACGGCGCGAAAAATCGACAAAAATTGAAACCGTTGAAATAAAATAAAATTAGCCTGATTTGCACTCGAACAACCCGTAGGAGTTAGATCGAAAATAGTGCTTTTTTGGACCTCCAAAATGACCTTAAAAAAAAGTTTGTACTAGATTTTGATAAATCCTTTAAATTTCCTTAAAATTTTGAACTTGTCGTTTCAATAATTAAACCTGATTGCAAATCAGGCTAATTTTATTTAATTTCTTAACGGTTTCAATTTTTTCTCGATTTTCCGCGCCGTGCCTCCCCATCAAAGAACTTACAAGAGAAATTTGATGGCAATATAAAAGAAGTCGTCTTTCTTTTATGTTGTCTTTATTGTCCTCAAGATATTCTTTTAAAGAACCCAATTCGCATAGAGCTGTAACAATCTGTATTCCATTTTCGCCATAACAGATTCCACAGAATCGCACCAGGTACTCATGATTCATTTGCCTCAGATTATTCGCTTCACGGATTATATTCTAAATTTAAAACTAAACCCAATTAAGTAACATGTTACCTCGCTAATTAATCTTTTAGTTCCTTCATAAATGGTGCCAAAATCATCGCGTTTAATGTCCCGAAATTCTTTAATGGCTACAGTCACACTCTCATCGCCTTTCTTCCACGTTCCCTAAAATTTTGATCGCATATGAAGTGTAACTACTAAAGCCTAACCCTGTAAACTATGCCAAAAGTGCCCTCGTTGTCAAGTTTTTCTTCTTTCTTCAAACCAAGTCCAGCTTTTAGATCCTCTTCTGACCCATCACTAATTATCATAGAGTTAAGATTTTCTTGATACTTTCGATCGTTCTTTTCTATTCGTTTTCTTCGGTATATAATCTAATCATTTTTGTTTAGAATAATTGCTTTAAGACTTACAGAAATTCGATAGACAATATATGGAGTGGCTATTAAAAAAAGAAGGATAGATATAATCGCGATTAAAATTGCCTAAAATATCTCGTATTCGTTTTGCTACTTTGGATTTTTAAGATTTTTCAGATTCTTCCGGTTTTCCTCGGATTTTTGGTTATCAAAAATACATTTTTTTAATAATTTTACTAACCTTCTGCAAAGTTTCTTTATCCGTTTCTTGTTTTATATATGCTTCTTTTGCTGCTACAAATTTATCTGATGTTATTAACGAAAATTCTTCTATATATCTTATATGGCTATAATTTTGGCAATATACTATATTTGTCGTTAGTTCGGCAGGAGCTAATTCGCAGAACATAATTCTATTATACGACAGACCGTTTACACTTATTTCTTTGGTGATATTATCATAAGAAATTGGAATTTGTCTACATTTGCCATAAAAATCTTCGAGATTAATATACTTCAATTCTGCGCCAGCCAAATTTTCATGTGTAATTGTTCTCATCTTAAAATAATTTTAGGCTGATATAATAATTAATTTTAGATACCATCGTCCCGTCCCTGAAATCCCTCATCTTTAAAAATTGATTTTTGAGAACCAATTTAGTATAAGATAAGGTAGTTCATGCAAGTTCATATTTTTCGCATTTCGTATAGTTGAGCTTATTTTTGTGTCTTGTAAGGAAAAGAGCCTGTTTATGTTTTCCTCGAATGATCGGATGATTTGATCATTTGAGGGAAAAAGCGAAGTTGGCTCATTCCTTTTGCCTCAAATCAAAAACATTCTGCTCCATTTTTGGATCCAATGACTCAGGATGAGCAAAGTCCGTCTTCGAAAATGATAAACAGTCCACGAAAACAACCAAAAAGTTTCGAAACCACAAAAACGAGGGAGCAAACTCGAAATATGCAAAAGGGGCGGTATGCCGCATCACCTCAAGCAGAGAAAAGATCCCCACAGGTTGAGATAGCTAAAAAGAAGCTCGAGACAAGCGTGCTGCAACCTGCGTTCAGGTTGCGACACGGTTGCTATAAAGGCCTGGGATAGCTCAACTTCGGAGAGTTTGGAGGGGAAGCGCCACCGAAGCAGCTGGTAGCCCGATGTAGCAGCCTGCAGCCTCACCTTGGTCGATTGAGCCAGTGTCGGCTCTGATTTGTTTTTAACTTAGGGTTTTTAATTATTTTTGAGGTTGCTGCAACCTCATAGGTTGCTGTTTTGTTAATATTTTTGAGGTTGTCATAATTCTTGAGGTTGCCGAACGCCCTTATATTTCAAGTGTTATTATTTTTTGAGGGTGCTGTAATTTGTAAGGTTGTCAAATAAGCTTATTTTCAAATGTTTTTATGTTCTTAAATTAAGTCAAAGATAAATAGTTAATGATAATGTCCACCCACATAATAGTTTCTATTGAGGCCTCAGAAATGAGGTTAATGAAGCCGCTTCCACTTGCGCATGTTTATTTGGGTTGTTCACCCCTTAGGCTAGGTTCCCCACCTGGTCTACCCCCACCGATTTAGGATAATCCCATCTCAGAGGAGCTGGAGGAAATCCTAAATTCGACTTTAGAAGTTTTAGCATTTTGGGGAATTTTAGGATCTTGGAAAAATGAATGAATATTTCTTAGATTTATTTTAAGAAGCATTCGTAAAAATTTTGGGGAAAAAATCCCGAATGAGACAAATTCAGACCCAAAAATGCCGCCAAGATATCTAACCCTAAAAAATTTCATTCCGACAAAAAATGCAAATCCCTAGATCTCGGGATCTAGCACATAATATAATGTCTATTTTTTGTCTATTTTTTTATAATGTCTATTTTTTTATTTAAAATCTACCTTTCTAAGCAAATTTTTTGGGCCTTCGTGAGTATACCAATAGTTTCCATTTAAAACATAGCGACGTTTTGTTCTAGTATCAATATAATTTAATGCCACATTGCTTTCTATTTCATTGCAGAACTAAAGTCTTTTAATTAAATGATTCAAATTTACTATATTTTCTACATTTATTAGGGTGTCCGCTAATTGTCTTAACAGCCGATAATTGCCACGCTAATTCTCTTGAAAAGGTTAAGACGCATCGTAACTTTAGAAATTTCCTTGCAATATGAAGGAAAAGTTAAGACAGCTCACGCTAATTGTCTTGGAAAAGTTATGAAATTAAGAGTTTTTGTCGTAACTTTTTGAAAAAAAGTTAAGACAATTAGCGATATCGGGTCTTAACTTTCCTCTTCGTTTTCTTCATCATCTTAACGAATTAGTGTGGCAAAAACTTATTTAAGGCGAATTAGTGAGCACCCCTTAGGATGTTAAAAAAGCAGGGGCCTGTTTCCCAACTGAGCAACAACAACTCTTAACCGGGATACTGGGCCTTTAAGAATTTAAAAAATTACATCACTGTAATCATATTTATATGTAAAATCATTTGCAGCGTTAAAATCAATAAGATTACTGCTTTTATTATAGGCCGGTCGCACTTCCCAACGTACGCCCATATTAGAAAACGAGACAATAATTTTATCCTTCGGAACACCCTGCCATATCATATTATCTATATCAACGTTCTATAAATTAAAAAAGCTTATAGCCGAGTTACAAACCATGATTAAAAATGACCTAAAGTGCATATTTTTTGGCTGCGGCTCCTATCTCCGCATAGAAGAGACTCTGCAGGAAAAATTTTTGACAAAAAATAATGATGTGTCAATAATGCGATTAACTCGTTTTTGTCGATATTTCGATTTTCAACAAACATATGGTCTTTGAGGAACCATATCTCGACAACTCAAAAGCAAAATTTATTACAAAAGGTCACCCTTGGTGGTTTTTATGCGAGGAATTGATTGAGAAGACGTGCATTCCCGGACCATGAAAATGCTTTCATGAGCTTTACTCAAGAAGTAAGGATAACCGCAAAAATTTACTATCTTCTATCTATTTCGCTTTAATACGCCTATTTCTTATTTGAATCAGGTAAATGTCGCTTTTACGGTTTATGCTTGTAGTAGTAGATTCCCCGTATCGATTCATCCACCAGAACCACAATTCTTCTTAATTATAAAATCGAAAATTTGCGATCGCTTCAATCTAACAGCCCCTTTCCCGAATTAGAGGCAGGGGAGTATTTTTCGAGAATGTGTGCAATCCATTTCTTGTACCCAAAAAATCTCCTAGGGTGACCTTTTCGTCAAATTTTTATTCTTTTATGATTTATCGGCAAAAATGGGGGTTAAATCACCAACTAGCTAAGAAATAAGTATAAAACTTGCATAAATCTTCAAACTTTTTCGACTATACATAGGAGTATATGGCATCGAAGTTGTAAACTTTTGCAAACTTTCATTAAAATCATCATAAGAATTTTTGGAATCATAGCTGCTACTTAATATAACATAATCAACTAATCTAAAGTTTAAAATTGTTGTAAGGCAGGGAAATTTTTGGATTTTTATCGGTGAAACGCTTTTAGAACTTTTTGATGCCTACTCCACCAAGTTGCCCATCAATTTGACGGATTCCGCGGTTCGCCAATATTAAAATGTTTCAAGATATATGTGTTACGGGAAAATCTGAATTGGCGGGAAAATCTGATTTTCCCGGGAAAATCTGAATCTATCAGGAAAAATCTGATCCCATCGGATTCTTTTAGGAAAATTTGCCGCAACTTTGTTAAGAAATCTATTAACTTTGTAAACAAGGAAACTACTCAAAATCACAAAATCCAATAACGAAATCCCAAACTCAAAATCCCAAATCTCAAAATCCCAAATTCTCAAAATCCCAAATCAAAAAATCCCAAACCTCAGCACCTCTGCTAGCGCCTCTACTAGAGGCGCTAGAAGAAGCGCTAGCAGAGATGCTAGCCGATGCTCTAGAAGAGGTACTAGCGCTTCTTCTAGCGCCTCTGCTAGAGGCGCTAGAAGAAGCGCTTGCAGAGATGCTAGCCGAGGCGCTAGCAGAGGTGCTGAGGTTTGGGATTTCATGATTGGGATTTTGTGATTTGGGATTTTTTGATTTGGGATTTTGAGAATTTGGGATTTTGAGATTTGGGATTTTGAGTTTGGGATTTCGTTATTGGATTTTGTGATTTTGAGTAGTTTCCTTGTTTACAAAGTTAATAAATTTCTTAACAAAGTTGCGGCAAATTTTCCTAAAAGAATCCGATGGGATCAGATTTTTCCTTATAGATTCAGATTTTCCCGTAACATATATACTTGTAAGAGCAAAAGCTTCTCAAAAAATCATGAACTTCAGAATCTGTTGAAAAAATATGGATATTGATCCAAGTTGACTGTTCCTTTAAGATGGATCCGCGTCAAGTTCACAGATAGTCCATCTCTCATTCTTGGTGAATTAGAGAATCCACCGCTAAATTGGAGGGAGGAACAAATTGGCAAAATGAGTACCAACAAAAAACTCAAAAGGGCGTTTTGCCGATACGATTATTCTGACAATAGAACGGAACTCAACTCAAATTTTACTAGGCTTGAACTCAAATCAGGAAAAGAATTTTTTAAAGATTTTTCAACAGTATAGAGAATTTCTTTGCCTGATTTGAATGCGATTCTAGTAAAATTTTGAGTTCTGTCCTATTGTCATTGTTCTGAAACTTAAAGGGACTGCTCAAGATATTTTTTTGAGCAGACAATTCGTTTCAATACACAGACTTTTTCAAGAATTTTCAAAAAAATTTTAAAAATACTTATAAAAAAAAGTCTGTGTATTGAAACGAATTGTCTGCTCGAAAAATGTTCGTGTTTTTTATCTTGGCATGTCCCTTAAAAAACTTTCTCTGCCTTATAGGTTGGTATTTTTTTGCGCAAAGAAATATTTTTTTTTGCGCAAAAGTATTCTTTTTTGCTCACAAGGCCTAAGACTAGGCCTAAGACTAGGCCTAAGCTTAGCCTAGGCCTAGGCCTAGGCCTAAGCCTAGCCTAGCCTAGCCTAAGCCTAGGCCTAAGCTTAGCCTAAGCCTAGGCCTAAGCCTAAGCCTAAGCCTAGCCTAGGCTTAGCCTAAGCCTAGGCCTAGGTCTAAGCCTAGCCTAGGCCTAAGCCTAGCCTAGCCTAAGCCTAAGCCTAGGCCTAAGCCTAAGCCTAAGGCCTAAGCCTAGGCCTAAGCCTAGGCCTAAGCCTAAGGCCTAAGCCTAAGGCCTAAGCCTAATCCTAGCCTAGGCTTAGCCTAAGCCTAGCTTAGGCCTAAGCTTAGCCTAGGCTTAGGCCTTGTGCGCAAAAAAAATATTTGCGCAAAAAAAAATATTTTTTGCGCAAAAAAAAATATTTTCCTGCCTTATATAACTAGAATTTTTTTATTCAAAATGTATTCATGACGACAAATTTCTACTTTATTTTGGGCGATTATATAAAGGAGGATATCTTACTCGACTAATTTTCCCATATTATTTGCATGCGCCCTTGCAAATTCGGCTGATATAGACAAAATAATTATTAAAGAAGATGTGTTTTTACTATCAACAATATTCATTTGGCCACGTAAATCCTAAAATCTCAATAATAAGTAAGATTGGTCAGATTTTTACATGTAATTTGTCGGTCATTAGGGAAAAATAACGTTATTTTTTGTTGAAATTTTCAATGTCAATTTTATAAAAAAATCTATCAAAAATGGCTAAAATTTTCTGAATACAAAACAAATAAAATTATAGAGCAAACTAATAAAACAAAAAAATAATTCAACCAAAGCCCGCAAAAAATCCTACCTTTAAAGTTTGAATATAAAAACCTATATCTATATCTATTAGGCCCGGCAGAAAATCAATCCATTCCATTATTACTCCATGAAAGTTGTTTTGCTTGATAAATTCTGCCACCAATTTTACGTATTCAGCACGCTGTGTATCGTTTGATATGGTCTTCTCAAAATCAAAATACATCTTACTCACAATATTCGTGTGAAACCTCTTGTTGGAAAATGTTACAAGACTTTTTAATGAAGTATCCTTTAGCTCATTTTGCTTATCAATTATCATTTGTTCGTTCCTGAAATATCATGCATATTTACAAAATATTCAGCACAAAACAGAAAACTTGTTAAAAACTCCTATAAGTTTGTCTGTTTTGTGTTCTTATGCTTAAACATGAAGGAAAAGGGCTCTTTCTTCTTATGCATAATCAAGAAAAAGAATTTAGGTCAAAAAATTTTTAAATCTTAATAACATACCCGATGATTAGAGTCGAATTTAAAAAATGCAGCGTTACAAGTGCCCATTCATAGTTTAAATGAGTGCATATTACACTTAGGAATTTTACACTGATAAAATCCACTGATTCTCTACACAGGGTTGTCAAAAACTGGACTTTTTTGGTACATTGACAGGACTGTGTCTGAACTCGGGTTTAGAATGACTTAACTGGTCAATTACAAGAAGCTTTGGTGTTCGGAAACTTACTTATAGTGATTATATGAAGTATCGTAAAATAGATCAAAAACACGCCTATCTAAGCCAAAAACAGTACAAAAATGACCAGGAAGGGTTGCAATCAATATTTCTGGTGTTAGTCCAAAATTTAACGCTCAGTCCAGCCACTGGACCGTGAGTCCAAGCATTGGAATTGGTGTCCAATTGGCTTTATTTGATTGTTTATATGATTTTTATGTCTTTTGCTCACTCCAGAACTGCCGAACACTTGAATTGTCATGGTAGTTAGATTTTTACCTGATTCCTTCACAGACAGGTTAGTAGCGATGATAAAAGCCGTTTGGCAAGTTTCAATTGCAATTGAAATTAGATAGGATTGCTTTTTTAAGCTTGTTTATGTTATGATGGTTCTGACACTTTCCTAGCGATTTCAATTGTAATTGAAACTTGTCAAACGGCTTTCCTCGTCGCTACCAGGCTTCGGGTTTTTGCTTAAAAAGTTTTTAAGCTGAAAAAAAAGTTTTGGTAGAAAATCTTGTTGAAAAAAGGTTTTGGCTTTTTCTTAAAGGGGGGGTAACAATTATGGCTTATTCTCTGAAAAAAATTTTTTGTTGCCAAAACAGCCTATATAGG
>JAQGCO010000138.1:0-13783 GCA_034700925.1 Acrobeloides cf. buchneri Gr-Nem-00862
CGAAAATCGTACGCAATTTTTAACCAACCTAATATTTTCATTTCAAACATAGAATTAGAAGCTAACCTTGATGTAATGTTGGGGATTCGATACCATGAATATTTTGTCCAATGATAACAGGATAATTATTATATTTTGGTGAGGAACCAAGTTTTTGATTTCCATATTTTGCATAATTCCCAAATCCATGTTCATTGCTTCCATAAGAATGAAATGTTGCCAATAAGGCTTCTGCTACAGAATTATTCATCTAAAATCTTTTAAAACGAGAGTTCTGAAAAAATGGGGCTTCTCTTGGCACAGCTCATTTTATTGCATATCCTGAAAGAGTATAATTTCTGACAATTTTCACTTATAGACTATATGATAAAACTTTGAGGATCTTTTAAAATCACTACATTGTGGTGCATAAATATAAGTGCACCTAGAAATTCGTAATTTTGGTATGACCCCGTATTCGGACGATCAAAAAACGATTATCATTAGATAAAGGATACCAACAAACGGTATTTAAAAAAGAACTGTGAAATTTCCACTCTTCTTTACGGAGAAAAAAAAATGAAAAACTGGTTTTTCACTGCTTCATAAACTTTCCTGTGGTCAAAATCAAAAAATTCTTTCAAAGTTCCCCATGTTGAAAACCCCGAGTGCAAAAAATCAGATGATTTGGATAACTTTTAAAAAAGCAATATGTATTACCTTTAATCCAAAGGCATAAAATTCAAAAAAGTCCGATTTCGATGATTTTGGTGCCAAGTGTCTTCTCTCATCGTCCCCTACAACTTTAGTATTAGCGTTGAGGGTTTAAATCACTCTCTTCCAAGATCGTCCGACACACACAGACATTATACGTTTAATGTAGTAGGATAAATTAAAAACTAACAAGGGACTCTTACTCAACGCAGCTCGAGCTGGTAAAATGATTTAAGTCATTTGAAAGTTTCAAAAATACATATCAAAAAACTTCTATTATGAGTCATAATTTATGAGTACTTCAGTTCGTAATTTTATAAAGGCACAATACCTCGAATCCCTGTACAATTGCAAAACCCTCTGTCAATGATAATTAAGGGGTGGGGTACCTATCGCTCTCCCTCGCACAACCTCCTCTCACCCTTGCACAACCCTCCTCCTAACTCCTTGCACAACCAACAACCTCCCCTAAAAAACAGGGTTATGCTCAAATATGCTTCAAATGGTATAAAACATTTTGTCTCACTTGGTGGAACAAAATGTTTTATAACATTTGAAGCGAGCTGCATTGTGAAAAAGTTCTTGGTTAGTTTATTCGATAGTGGATGCAATAAAAATGTATTTAAAAAAGAGTTGTGAAATTTACACTCTTCTTTAGGGAGAAAGAAGAGTCACCGGAGGCGCACTTTTGAGCTATTCATTATTAAATAGTAATTAAATATAAAACGCGTAATGTGCGTGCGTGCGGACTAGCTTGTGAAGGTGCGATCCAAACTGTACTCACGATACATTTTTGAGGGGACGAAATTCTAAGATTTTTGACACCAAAATCATTGGGGTACCCCCTAAGGAAAAATAGTTTTTAGGTGCACGTAAATTTTACGTATACGTAAAATACTACTAAAACAAAAAATTATTTTCTTTCGAACTAGGAAAATTTTTTCGTTCGAACTATGTCGAACGGTTTTAGAATGGACTGAGCTTAGGCTAGCCGTCGATTTTCGGGTTACCCGACTGTTACATATAGAGATTTTGCATAGGGGGTATTTTACATATACTTAAAATAAAAAATAGCGTATAGCGTTTGATTGTTGTTTTTTTTACTATCATAAAATCACATTAATCTTCTTATATAAAGCGTGTAATGTGCGTGCAGACTAACTTTTGAAGGTGCGATCCAAACCCACATCACGATATATCATTTTTAGAGGACAAAATTCTAAGATTTTTTACACTAAAATCATGGGGTACCCTCGGAAAATAGTTTTTAGGTGCACGTAAATTACGTGTACGTAAAATTTACGTGCACGTAAAATAGAGGTGCTTAAAGGAGCTTAGAGGCGCTCGGTCTCCAAGTACTTATAATTAAAAATACTAACATTAGGTTGTGCTTTTAAAGATGAATGGTCTAAAATTAAGCTAGCTAATTCGGTTAAGAATTGCATACATAATATGGCAGATGATGTACAATTTCCTGAAGTCATTAAGCTAAACAATTATTTGATTTTTATACTAGTAACAACTTTAAAATCAATATACCGGTTTTCCTCTAATACAACCCCCCCCTCTAATATAACCCCCTCCCCTAGAGATGGATAAAAAAATACAATTCCCCTACTAATAGAACCTCCCCCCAAAACTGCTTCCTCTTATCAAAACGTGTAATGTTTGTGTGTTTTGGAGGATTAGTTATAACTTTTTGAGCTCTAATAGAACCCCCCCCCCTTTCTAATACAATCCCCCTCTAGAGATAGATCGAAAAAACAACCCCGGGGTTGTATTAGAGGAAAACCGGTATCTAACAAGATAAAAAAAGCATACATACAAAAGCAACTAAATTTACTTTTAAAAATCTTGATGTTTCTCTCACACACTTAAAATTAACAATGTTTTCGCAAAAATTTATTCTTAAAGAAAATGTCTCTTTACTCCTATGTGGCCGGATGAATCTTACTTCCGACAGTCCATCATTTACGCTCTCAATGATGACCGGTTTAGAGGTCTTTATATAAAGCATAGAAGAGAGCTAACCAGAATTGCAATGAACTAACATGGCTGTAAGACCTTCTTAGGATTGCTGCTAGTCCCGGTAGACAGCACCTCATCAGTAACTGTTCAATGGTCAACAAATGACTAGAAATTCCTTTTTACATGAATGAAAGCACAAAAATGCTCGAGATTACGCCCATCCGGCTCAGCGGGCTATGACTACCTCTCAACATTCTCTGGTTGAACAAACATTTAAGGTCTTTAATTCTCTTCAACTTTTTCATGTTTATTAATCCTGGATTAACTGGACTTAAACTATTCATTGCTTTTTTTATAATAAGCATACATGAAAAGGGAACAGGTCTATGCTCTTCTCACTAAGAAAGATCTTAAAATAAAGACAACCCTCGCAAGACCTTCCCTCTCCCTTTTGAATACTCCCTTATGCAAAAAGGTGACAAAACATACCCTTACCCCTAAGCACAATTTCCAAAGCCTGCCCCACACAACTCATCATGTTCATAATAAGACAAATTATTGTTTAAAACTTTGTATTTTGTTATTTAAAAAAGACAATGAAAAATAAAAATGCAATATAAATGATACTACAGTCGAACCTCGACAATGCGTCCCCCGATAGGACGCCACCCTAATTCCGGTATCTGCGAAAACTTTTCGTTTTAAAAGCACCTCAATAAGACAACTCCTCGATAAGGCACCACCTTGGGGACCGGTCCCCAGGGGTGGCATATTTTCGATGTTCAACTGTATTAGGTGCGGACATAAGTTCGTAGAGTTTTTAAAGATCAACATTTATTCAATTTTCCTGCATCAGCGTTGAGTAATTCCTGGTACACGAGGGTTTTTGAGACGCTGAACACGATAACTCTAATAGTTTTCCGTGAAAATTTTCCTTTATGGTGATTTTTCATGAAACTTGTCAAAAATTCCATATAGATTGAGGTCGAAATTTTATTTTAATCGAAATAATAAAAAATGACAATACAATATAATGGCTAAAGCTAAACATCTAGATTTGAAGGGTTTTGCATTGTGTCCATTCAAGTAATACATAAACTATGGGGGTGGTCTGGGCAAAGATTAAGAAAGTCATTTTATTCTTTACGTTTTTTGTTTAACAAGCAGTTCATATCTTTTTTCGATATTTGATTGAAATTGTTTATCCTTTAATGTATTAAATTTCAAAATTAGACATATAAAAAGTTAATCAAATAGCTTTCTACACATATTTGATAAAATAAAGATAATTTTTGGCATTCTATTTGTGCGCTTTTTTAAAAGTTTTTAAAAGTTTTCAGATTCAGGTAATTACAAATGTAGTGCATAATGTAGTGTATGCCCTTCACGCTAATTTTTTGAGGAATGGGGAAAATGGGATCGAGAACAGAATCGAGAAAAATTCTTGCAACACCTGTCAAAAGGTACATTCTGAGAGATTGTTTGATCTAGATATCAGCGCCCAAAAAAGATTTTTAGATGCGATTTTTTTAGCATAGGTCATTCATCTATGGAGATTTTGTTGGAGCAGTTAATTTTATATCACGTCTTCAGGTGTTCGCTGTAATACATAATTTATTTGAAATCTAAAACTCAGTATTTAGATTTTGTAACTCGTATTTAGGCAACTTCAAGTGTTCGATTTTATTAACTCAATAAAGATCCTAATTCATCATGGAATGTAGATTATTATGAGTGAAATGCAAAAAAGTTCAAGAAAAAATCTCTAAACACATGATTTTATGTAAATTCTACGAAAAGTCCAAATACTAGAACTAATGTTCAAATTGATTTGTATTACAACAAAAACTTGAGATAAAATTAACTATGCTAATAGATTCTCCATAGATGAATAGCCTATGCGTAAAAATCCGCGTCTAAGCTTTTTTAGGAGCTGAGATCGAACAATATCTCAGAATGTACCTTTTTGACAGGTATTGCAAGAGTTTTTCTCGATAGTGTACCTATGAATATAAACTACTGTAAAATTTTTACTCTAGGGTATAGATGAATCCTATTAAGGGTCAAATATTGGTCGAAATTTTCAAAAAGTTCTTCAAATCGGCTTATTTTTGTACTCGGGGGTTTTTTGACATGGAGAACTCGAATCTGAAGGAATTTTTTGATTTTCAGAAAGGAGAAAGGGATCGAATCGGTCAATTTTCACTTCAAAATTTTGAATTTTCTAATATTTTCAGAGTCCGAAAATGGGTCCGGAACTCCGGATCCCCAGGACCCATTTGGGGTCCCAGACCCTAGTGGGGTCCCGGGGGTTCCCCAATTGGGTCCTTGGTTCTGGGATCCCATTTTTTAATTTTAAAGGAAAATTTTTGAAAAAGTGCAGGAGCTCCTGAGCACCGTAGGCGCTCGGTTTTTATGTTATGGAAAAATCCTTATATTTATAAAGGGGTGTCGATTTATTCTGGACCACCCTGTAAATTACAACAATTTTAGAATGAGTGAACAATTATTACTTGAACAAGTGAAAAAATGTCTTCAATTAAATGGCACAACTCTTCAAGAAGCTGTAAATTTAATAGGTGGTCAGAAAATATTAGAAGAAGCAGCTCTTAATAAAGTTTATTACATTAAACAACCAATTTTAACACAACTTTTAAGGGAAATACAATCTTAATGAGAAAACTGGCCACTCAAATTTTATATCGCCTTGGCCGCAAAATATCTATTGATGAAATTAATGATCCAATTTTTTTAAGCAGTTACATATTGGAAACAAATTTTCAAGAAATTTCAAGTTTTATTCAATCAAATTTTCAATTGATATATTCAATTGATTTTGCAACGCTACAAAACCTAATTTTAATAAGCAAAAAACATTCTAATACCTTATTAAATTTATGCAATGGCGACTTTGCTCCAAAGTTATTAATTTTATTACTACAGCGTTTACATACAATTTGGTACTTGCCAAAGAATTCTGAGCTCAAGACACCATTTTCTAATCTTTTCCATTTGCTGAATTTATTAGAACTCTCATATGATCAAGTAAATAATTGGTTAATATACCTAATATGGGGGCCCAAAAGTCCGTGCAAATATTTGAAAATCTATGTCTTTTCCCCAAATCCGTTTTCGATGCAGTTTTTTCAGTAAAATAGAGTGTATGATGAATTTTGTAAAAAAATTTCAAGGTCATACGACTTATGGTTTTCGCTGTAATGAATTTTCAATAAAATGCAAGCTGTCTAAAAATGCAAAAAAGGGGGTGCTCCCATTTATATTTTTGTAGGTAAAGCCGTTTTCGACGAGTTTTTTTCATTATAATAGAAGAGCCTATGAGGATTTTTTTTAATTTCAAGGTCCGATGACTTCTGGTTTTCGCTGTGATAAATTTTCAATTGTGGATGTGCAATTTTCATAAACATGGACTAGAAAAAAGGGGTTAACTCAAAAATTTTTAATTTTTTTGTAAAAAATTCCTCATACGCTCTTCTATTATAATGAAAAAACGCATCTAAAACGGATCTGGGGTAAAAGATATATTAGCTTTACGAATATTTTGCACGAACTTTTAGGCACCTCCATATGTCTCCGAACGCGATTTTTCCAAAATCGACTCTAATCGACTTGTCTTGATGAGTTATGAAGCCATGAATCAAGCGATTTTTATTTTCAATAAGCCCTCTTAACCAAAAATCCAAAATAGTTTCCTGATCTTGAATCAGGGAGGGTTGTGATATATTGAAGAGAAAATTGTATGAATCAGCGTTAGATATAATTTTTCTTGCTTCGAAAATGCGCGCAATCGACTCACTTATAAAATTATCCTCAGGTGGATGTTTTTCAGATAAATATTCAACAAATTATATCGAATTAAAAAGTGTACAAGAACTTTGAGACCACCTGATATATATATTTTATTATAGATCATTATATACTGAAACCAGTTGCGTGGTCGTATTGGCGGGAAAATCAAGCTCAGTATATAATGAGCTATAATAAGATATATATTTTTTAACACTCAAAATTACAAAAAAAGCTCGCCCGACAATTTTTTTCGCAGTTTTTGTTCATAACTCAACAAGGCAATTCGATTGGAGTCTGTTTTATAAAAATTGCGTTCGGAGATATATTAGGTATATAATCCAAATAATTTAGGATTCTATTTATTTGAATAACTTTGCCCATTTTTTATACCGAACCGCGCGATTGGCTGTCACGGTTGAATCAGAACAGATCTGCGAAACGAAATCTAAACGGAACCGGAACTGCGTCGAAGCCGAAACAGCTAAAAACAACGGAACTTGCAGAAACTGCCGCAGGCGCAAAATTTTTTGTTGAAAATGCTTGTTTTTATGCTGAGAATGCTCAGAGAATAAAAAATTTTGTTGAAGACAAAATTATCAAAAAATGCCGTTTTGATCAACATTTCGCGGCGGCCAGTACTAAATATTCTTAAATTTTTTGTGGATACTACTACATGTCCTTCGTATACGAAAGCTTGCCCCTGTGTGACCCAAAAAGCTCACTTGATCTGATTCAGGTGAGATGCGGGTGTATTGAAGCGAAAATCGCCTGAATCAGGTTCAGATAGATTTTTCATGCTTCTAAAGTGCGCGCACACTAAAGTTATTTTTAAGGCCATTTAAGGCCACCCTGTATATCGAGTGATTTAAAAATAATCGAACAGTTCATAAGTTCTCGTTTTAGCTATTCTTGTTTTATCTTTGGTGTTTACCTTATTATATCAAACTTAAATACATGGTTTTCCCTTCTTTACTGAAACATGTATCGAATGATACGGTAAATTTTAACAACACCATTTTATACATTATTTTTAGATAGCAAATAATTGGGAAGAGTTATATCGTCAACTACACTTATGCCAACATTCACAAAGTCTAGGAACTATAACGTCAGAATCACTAACTTTACTATCTATTAGATCTTTTTCAATTGGTTTTTCTCATAAATTCGTTCTAGCTCTCATTAATTCTTTATCTTCAGAAGAAGAGTAATTTTTTACATTATAGATTTGTTGACTCAAATTAAGAAAAAAATATTGCCCCATTTTTAATTAACACCTCAGAGACCGACTGTAAGTCTTGTTGATCTAGCTATTTGTTCATTTCATAATTAATCTCTTTAAAGGAGAAATATGCGTCAGTCTGTCTGTGCAGGCTAACTTTTTTATCCGTCCTAAAAATTTTTCTTTTATGCTACTTTCGATGCTTGATGTCAAATAGATACCTTCCTTCAAATAGAGTTTTATATTTTTCCATCACATTTTTAATTTTATTTCTAGCTGAATTATTATCATGAAATTACCAAATAATTAAACCAACAAGGCTTACAGATGATCTCCGGTGTGTTAAAAATAACAAAAACGTTTTCAGGATGGTTCGTGCAAGTACTTGTAAACTATGGTTGGCTAAAATAACTTCCTATAAAGAATTGTTCCCACTACTTTTATCTATTCACAGTTCATTAACAGTAATGATTAATAACGTCAATATAGGTAAATAATAAATTCAGTTATACAAGATAGGCGGGGGGGGGGGGGAATCGGATTGAAAAATCCTCTAGAACATATATCTGTGAAAATCGATAAGTAACTTGGGACTAATAACTTTTTATGAAGCAAACTTTATAAAATGTTCCTGTACGTGGACGCTTTGCAGAGATGCTTAAAAATACATCATTACATCATTGCCTCTGATCCCCCCCCTTACACAGACATTATGAGTGAATTCTTTTAAATAAAAATATCGTTTAAGAAAGCGCCATTTCTATAAGATTTATGACTGAAGATGATGACAATTGGCATACAGTAGATCACGTTTTATATGCATGGTCTATACTATTCAATCATCTATGTAAATATCATGACTATGAAGTTGGAGCTAATGATGTAAAAATTTTAAAATTAGCTTTACGATCTCGTCAGACTGTTATTAGACATGAATCTTTTAAGTGCCTTATAATTTTAAATGCGAATAAGGTAAATTTTTTAAACGCAATAAAGATAAAAATTTTAGTTCATTGATTTTAACAAGGAATGGAAACATTTTTTATTGGCCAATTGTTCAGTTGATGATGCAAATTTAAGATCATTAATTGTAACCCAGTTCCCTAAAGTTTTCGATGAGCTCAAAATGAAGTACGATTGGTTAATTGAAGAATGTATGAATTGGCTACAATTTTTTGATCAACTTAATTATCAACGACTTTCTTTTATTTTATCCGCATTGCAATTTTTCATTCCCAAAGTTCAAAGGAATATAAAAGATTCTTTAACCAAATCAATAGGGAAATTGATTTTCCATGAAGATTCAGAAATTGCTACGCGAGCATTTAAACTCATCAAGCCATACATTACATGTGAGGCAATGAATGATCTAAGAGAACAATGTAAATTAACTGGTCAACAACATTTAATAAAAATGATAGTTAATGACACATTTATTAACGAAAAAGAAGAGACATCTCTTAACAGTGGTAGGCTTAACATGTAAACACTTCTCGCTATTTTTCAGAAAATTTTTGTCAGAAAATTTGGCTAGGAGGGACTCTAACATTTTTTGGTTTTAGTTTATTTTAAATTGGCCTTAAAGTTTTGTTTAATTTCAATAAATCGATTTTTTCGCTTCTTTTAGCACAGTTGAACACATTAAAATCGATAAAAAGGGCAGAAAGAAGTGTTTGCGTATTAAGAAAATTTAAGAAAATGAATTAAAAAATTACATTGTAGATAATAATATTAAATTGGCACACTTGTCTCCTAAGTCAATAAAACAAGATTATAAGAATTTTATCCAAGAATGTAAATTACAAATCGAAAAAAGTTTAAACAAGAGTGGAAGCAATAAACTTGGTGAATGTGCATCTTTTGTTGAATTATATCAACGCATGGGTTTAAATGAAAACAACATTGAAGTATTTTGCAGCGACGAATATGAAGAACATTTATCTTCTTATGCAGAAACACTAATTGTAATGGGTGGCCCAATAAAAAGTGCACTTTTGACTTTTTATGTTTACAGGCAAATTGCATTTCTTGGGTAAAATATTACCTTTAACCTAATTCTTTTTTTCAAAACTTAGAAAATCAAATTTTCTACGCTTTAAAAAAAGAACTAGGTCAAATAACATTATTTTATTCGAGAAAATTCCTGACAACATAAAATATCAAAAGTGCACTTTGTTGGGCCACCCCATATATTTTAATTTAAAAGCGAATTATTTCAACGGCTCATCTATTTATCATTAATATTTTAGTTTTTATCGTACTCAGGACATTCAAAAACCATATTCTGATAAAAAAGTCTCATAAAAATCCGGCTTGTATAAAATTCTGGAGTGGGGTCCTATTGATGTAACGTGGTCAAAAATCACATTTTGCTCGATATTTTTTTAAAGAAAAAAGCAAATTTTTAGATTTACTTTCTAAATATGGGTTTTGTAATGTTCTTTCAGGGAAACATGGTTGCCGACTAAATTTCAGTCTTTAAAGATGTGAACACACAAAATTGTGGGGGGTCATAGGGCACTGTAGTAGGATTTTTTAGAAAAATTGTGAAACGTTGTCCAAAATATCATATGAAAACGAAGAAGAATTAATCGAATCAATAACTTTAATTTGGAATGTTATTTTAAGAAGTAGACATAAAGCAGTTGTGGACCATTGTTCGGATGCCTTTTACAACTTGCTTGGCAAATTTAATTCTTTAAAAATCCGTTATTATCCATGTGTTCTCCTTGGAAAAGTAAGTCGTTTTTTACACCATTTTTTGCTATTTTAATTTTTTTAGACTTTAAATTTATTTTTAATTGAATCTGCAACGTTTAGAAATTTAGCTTTTTGGCGAATACTTTTAGCTATTATAGAATTTTATCCAAAGCAACTTAACATGACAGTCGAATTTATTTTATATCAATTAAAATATGAACAACTAAATGATCAAAGAAAGATATGTGCTATAAAAAGTCTAAAGGCATTTCTGTCATCTTCTTACTTTGGTAAAAATAACTCTACTACATTAAACCACACGTGTACAAACACTTCCCCAAAATTTCGGATCGGAGCGCACAAGAAAAAATCACAAGGGTCCCCCCTTACGATTTTTTCACGCGCGCGAGATCATTTTTAGGTCGCGCGTGAGCAAAATTTTTGACAAAATCATAAGGAGGGACCATTATGTATTTTTTGGCCCGGCTCGCGCTGCGCGCGGGCCCATTTTTTGCTTGCGCGCGACCCCACCCAATTTGGTTGGGGTTTGGGGGAGGTTTGTATACGTGTGCATTAAACTATTAGGAAATTTTTAAAATTTTTTCAAAAATTTTAAGCAAAATCATAAGAGGAATCCTTATGATTTTTATATATTTTTCCTGTCCAAGGGGATAATTACCCCTTACTCCCTCCCGCCTACGACAATGTGGGTAAAATAAAATTGTATTTATAGATATTTCAAAATTTTATGCATGTATATTTGATTTGGTAATGAACCGATACACAATAGAAACATGGACTGTTCAAAGTGCTTTAGCACATTTATATAGTAAATTTTCAACAATCTATTCTTAAAAAATTTTTAATTTAGCAATATTGTTACAAGATATTTTTGTATCATTGCCTGATACATCATTATTGATCAACTTTATTGATTTTGATGAAACATTGGCAACATCCCTTTTTAAATATCTTATTAATATGAAACTACACGATAAGAGACTCATCTTTCCATTATTGTTAGTTCAACGTTTATCTTATGGTAACTCAAGTTTAGTCAATAATACCAAATGGATAAAGTATGTTTATTTTTTATTTGTTTGATCACTCATTGATTTTTGCTATAAGCTTTTTTTCATAAAATAATCGTAACAATCTATTTAGTCTTATAAAAGAATTGCGTTTTCATTTATGGACACTTTTAAAAAGTTGTCATAATATTTTGATTTCTCGTTTACTGGTTGACTGTATAGTCAATTTAATACCATTCCAACGTTATACTAAATTACTCCATAAAATTGGACAAATTTTATCATCCACTAGTGCTACTCTGTCTAAAAATTTTATTGTATCTTTAAACTATGCACAAACTAGATTAAAAAGGTATTTTTTATTGTTTTTTGTTAACACTCAAACGCTTCTTCGCAAATTACGCTGCAAATAGTGTTTTCAACTATGCTCGTCACTATGCAAAACAAATTTTTTCGACAATTTTTCTCGGAATGGGTATTTGACCATCAATTTTGGAGGGACATATTAAAATTTTGAACATTTTTTGTAATGGTCATATCTCCTTGCAGAAATTGTTTTGAGACCTCTTGACCATTCATTGTAAAAATGAGAAGCTGCGCTACAAATATTATCTAGAAATATATAGGAAGATTCCACTTCAATAAAAAGTTAATCGCAAATCTGTGCTATACGCTCAATTTTTTTACCGGGTTTTTGACAAATATTGATATTTTTAACCCGGTTGAATATGTCCCTTCAAAATTGATGGTCAAAACCCCATTCAGAGAAAAAATTTCGAAAAAGTTTGTTTTGCATAGTGGCGAGCACAGTTGAAAACACTATTTGCAGCGTAATTTGCGAAGAAGCGGTCGAGTGTTAAATTGTTTATTTGAATTGATTTAGAGATCTTGGTTATAAGGAAATGTATGAATTAGAAAAAGTTAACTTGTATGAAAATCAATATAATCTGTTCATTGTTGATATTCAAAATTCAATATTAAAATATGATCAACTAGAAATTAAGACTAAAAATACTATTTTATTGCAAATCCAAGATTACGCTCTTTCTTTCAATGAAACAAGGCGTCTAACTGCTGCGCATTGTATTATATTAATTGCTGACAAAATTTTAAATGAGAGATTACAGGAATCTGTATTAAGGTTAGATTTATAAAATCAAATGTCGTTATGAAAATTTATAAAAATTTAGATGGTTTAACATCTTTTGCTGTCTAATAAATGATGAAATTGAAGAAGTTCGTTTAGCAGTATGCAAATGTTCCATTTTATTCGGCCATTCTAACTTTCTTGACCCATATTCTTGTATTGAAGTACATTGTAGTACTATTTAACTTTTATAAATCATTTTCATTTAGGCATGCATGAACTATATTACACAAAATCTTGGACTTGAAGAAGCAACAATACGAAAAGGATATAAACTTTTCTCTCAAGCAACGTATGAACAACGAAGAAAATTTAATCGTTATGCTGAGGATTTTATAGTTGAAGTGATTAAAAAATAAACTTATACATACCTAGATATTTTTTTTGTTATAAAGCCGAAATTATTATTTTTAAATTTAATTTATTAGCTTTTTTGATTTACAGAGTGTCCCAAAAAAAACCGGATTTTTTCGATTTTTTTCAAAAATTTTCAAGTTTTTAAATTTTCACCAAAATAGCCCTATAGGAGTTTTTCTATGCGAGGAATCGATTGCGCGCATTGCCAAACCTTGAAAACACTTCGCTGACCCTGATTAAGGGAAGAGGTGTGTGTATTGAAGCGAAAATATGCTGATACAAAGTGTTTTCAAGGTCTGGAAATTCGCCCAATCGATTTCTCGCCTAGAAAAACTCTATAGAGGTTATTTGGTGAAAATTAAAAAACTTTAGAATTTTTGAAAAAATGCCCAAAAATTTGGATTTTTTTCGGACACCCTTTAGATGTCTTTAAATTATGCAAATGCATTATCGCCTTATGAAAACAAAGGAAAACTTGGATTACCAGAGGTTTGTTTTTAAATTGATTTTTTAGCGGTTTTTCGGTCAACATTTATTTACACGCCCTAACTTTTTATGAACCCTGTATTTATAGATCATAGATCCAGACCCGGTTATTGATCTAAAAGTTTCACAATTCGCTGAGCTCTTAAAGAAAAGTAAATGCTGTATAATAATTACCGGTGCGGGTATTAGGTATTTTTTGTCGTATAATAATGTTTTAAAAAATGAATTTATTAAAGTACTTCTGCCGGTATCCCAGATTTTCGTGGGCCCAATGGAGTTTGGACATTAGAAAAGAAGAAAGAAACGCCTGAAAGTGTAAATTTTGAAGAAGCAATTCCTACGTTCACTCATTTTGCATTGACACTTTTAGAA